>JARSSU010003691.1:0-15084 GCA_029619165.1 Eurosta solidaginis
TGCGCTTGTGCGCGGTAAGGTAAGGTGAAGGTGAGTGATAGGGAAATGACTTATTGACGGATGGACAGACTTAATCAGGTTTGGGGGCACTGTAAGTAGATAGGAGTCAGCACAGTGCCCACGGTGCAGTGCAAGTTGCACTGCAGAGGGAGGGTAGACTCCACCTGACAGGACAGGCCTTCATCTTTTTCTACCCCTTACGCTTTCCCCTCTATAACTTTGCCCCTCACGTCTATTTCTATCTGTTTCAGCTTTCCTTTCCAACACATATGCAGGTATGAACCCTTCTTGTTCATGTCGCTGCGGGTAAGGTCGGTGGTGCAATACCCCGCCCAAAACGACGAGCTAGCCTGGGCCCGCAAGCATACCTGCTTGCCGCCGCTCCTCACCACCCAAACAGTGAGCCACGTAACAAAGCATCAAAATTCATCAAATTTCATCAAATAGTTACGTTTACGTCATATATTTTTGAAATACGTGATTCGTAGTTATAGTTTTTACATGCAGACCACAAAAAACGTGAAGCTTTGCATCCTCACACAAAGTACCTACATATTTTTATACCTTTCATGAAAATGAAATGGTATATTAATTTCGTCACGAAACCCAAAATTGTAAGTCTTTAAAGGAAAATAGATAGACCCACCATTAAGTATACCGAAATAATCAGGATGAAGAGCTGAGTTGATTTAGCCATGTCCGTCTGTCCGTCTGTCTGTTTGTATGCAAACTGGTCCCTCAATTTTTGAGATATCTTGATTAAATTTGGTGAGCGGGTGTATTTGGGTGTCCGATTAGACATTTGTCGGAACCGGCCGGATCGGATCACTATAGCATATATCCTCCATACAACCGATTTTCAGAAAAAGAGGATTTTTGTCATATTTTACTCAATTTAACAGATTGAAGCTTCAAACTTCACCATATAATTTCGTATAATGCACATATTGTTGTCTGAAAAAATTGATGAGATCGGTCGTGTATATAGTATATATCCCCCACAACCGATTGTTCAGATAAGAAACTTTTCGTAATTACTGCCCTATTTTAAGAGCTAGAGGCTTCAAGTTTCAACGAATGCTTACGTATATAGCATATATTGTTGTCTGAAAAAATCATAGAGATCGGTTGTATATATAGTATATATCTCGTACATCCGATTGTTTAGTTAAGAAACTTTTCGCAATTTCTACCCCATTTTAACAGCTATGAGCTTCAAATTTCACCGATTGCTTGCGTATATAGTATATATTGTTGTGTCAAGAAATCATAGAGATCGGTGATATATATAATATATATCTGATGGTATATATAACATATATATGATGGTATATATAATATATATATATAGTATATATATATATATTTTTTTTGCGATTTCGGCCCCATTTTAACAGCTAGAAGCTTCAAATTTCACCAAATGCTTACGTGTATAGCATATATTGTTGTCTGAAAAAATCATTGAGATCGGTGGTATACATAGTATATATCTCATACAACCGATTGTTCAGAGAAGAAACTTTGCGCAATTTCTGCCCCGTTTTAACAGCTAGAAGCTTCAAATTTCACCAAATGCTTACGTATATAGCATATATTGTTGTCTAAAAAAATCATAGAGATCGGTGGCATATATATAATATACCCCATATAAACTGTAATTTGTGCCCCTTTTTTACGGCTAGAAGCTTCAAAATTCATCAAATTTCATCAGATAATTACGTTTACGTCATATATTGTTGAAATACGTGATTCGTATTCATAGTTTTTACACGCAGACCACAAAAAACCTGAAACTTTGCATCCTCACACAAAGTACCTACCTGTTTTTAAACCTTGCATGAAAATGAAATGGTATAATAATTTCGTCACGAAACCCAAAATTGTAAGTCCTTAAAGGAAAATCGATAGACCCACCATTAAGTATACCGAAATAATCGGGATGAAGAGCTGAGTTGATTTAGCCATGTCCGTCTGTCTGTTTGTTTGCAAACTAGTCCTTCAATTTTTGAGATATCTTGATAAAATTTGGTGAGCGGGTGTATTTGGGTGTCCGATTAGACATTTGCCGGAACCGGCCGGGTCGGATCACTATAGCATAAATCCTCCATACAACCGATTTTTCAGAAAAAGAGGGTTTTTGTCCTAACTTACTCAATTTAACAGATTGAAGCTTCAAACTTCACCATATAATTTCGTATATTGCACATATTATTGGAGATTAGCATGAATATTCCTACTTCTTTTAGTAATGAAGGTACTATAGATGAGCAAAATGGCCCTAATGTTTTTAAGTTTCAGAAAGTATCCACTTCAGAGATAGTTGATATAGTAAGTAAGTTTAAAAATAAAATTGGAGGGAAGAAACTTGTGTCGGAAGGAGTCGTTAAATACTCCATAACGTATACAGGTTTCTTCTATTCTCAACTTGTTAATGAGAGCTTAGATAAAGGTCTCGTTCCTAGTTTATGGAAATCTTCTATAGTTGTGCCATTAGAAAAAGTTAAAAATACCATCAAAGCTGAGGAGATAAGACCTATTAACACGTTACAATGTGATGAAAAAATTTTGGAAACAGTGGTAAAAAATCAGCTGGTAAAATATTTAGATAATATTATAATATATAAAGATAATGTAATTATTATACCTCAACAATCTGGTTTTCGAAAGAAACATTCATGTGAAAGTGCTTTGAATTTGGTTGTAGCTAACTGGAAAGAAGACTTAAGCAGGAAAAAACACATATTAGCTGTGTTTTTGGATTTAAAGCGTGCATTCGAGACGATCGACCAAAACTTAATGCTGAAAAAGCTTTCTTGCATTGGCGTTTCTGGTATAGAACTAAAATGGTTTCAAGACTTCCTAATTAACAGATACCAAAGAACAGTGATTGGAACGTCCGTATCGGATAAAAGGGAGGTACCTGTTGGTCTACCTCAAGGGTCTGTGCTGGTACCCATACTGTTCAATATATATATTAATGATATAACTAGCTCCATTAAGCACTGTGAAATAAAATTGTTTGCTGATGATACATTGCTGATGATAAGTGGGAACAATATTACTGAAATATATGCTAAGCTGCAAGAAGATCTTAACAGCGTATATGGTTGGTTATGCGTAAACAGACTAAAAGTGAATGTCAATAAAACGAAATTTATGGTTATATCTAGACGCAATTTTCAAAACAGTGAGCTACAAAACTTAAATATAAATAACGAACTAATTGAAAAAGTCAGCACCTTAAAATACTTGGGAATAAAAATAGATGATAAGCTGAATTTCAACGAGCACGTGGATTATACGGTAGGAAAAATAGCGAAAAAGTTATATTTTACACAACGAACCTGCAAATATTTAAATAGAAGGTATAAAATCATCGTCTACAGATCTATAATCGAACCTCATTTTATTTATTGCCCAACTATATTTTTCATCTTGCGAGATAGTCAGATATACAAGCTACAAAAGCAACAGAACCGCGCTATGAGATTCATTCTCAAAAAACGGTATGACACACCTATCAGAGACATGCTATGCTCTCTTAATTGGCTTAGCATTAGACAGCAACTTTTTTATTATACCATAAAATTTATTAAAAACATAATAGAAGGAACTTTGCCTGCGTATTTGAGGACGAATATAAAATATGTAAAAGATATAAAAAAAAATAAATGTAAGGCACGATAACCTCCGAAGAGATCTAAGGCCGAGCTTCTCTTCCAATTTGCGTCGTGCTCCTCTTGATTTTTCCCTACAAATTGGCCGGACGGGACCTACATGTTTTATGCCGACTCCGAACGGCATCTGCAAGGCAGATGAGTTTTCACTGAGAGCTTTTCATGGCAGAAATACAATCGGAGCGCTTGCCAGACACTGCCGAGGGGCGACCCCGCTTAGAAAACTTTTCTTCTAATTGAAAAATCTTATTTCTAAAATTTTGATGTTGCTTTGCCCGGGAGTTGAACCCAGGGCATACGGTGTGATAGGCGGAGCACGCTACCATCACACCACGGTGGCCGCCAAAAAGATATACACTCTGTAAATACTCGTAATAAAAATGATTTTAATCTGCCGGCTTATAAAACTGAAGCAGACAAATGTAATCTGTATTATAAAGGTCTTAAATCCTATAATGAACTACCGAATGATATTAAATCATGTCATTCCAATAAATTTAAACAAAAATTGTACAATTATTGCAGAACACTACCAATTTAGTGCTGGACAGGCGGACTTCCATAGCATCGATAGAAGTGCAGCGAAACTATACTCTATATTGCTATGTAGCGCCAAGACTTCCAAGCTCTTGTACGCATACAAAAAAGGTTGCCGAAGCACATACTGAGGCGCATCACTCGATTAACTCAGTGCATCGCCGTGCAGATGTTGCCTTCGCGCTTTACTAACATGCGTAAAATGCCTACATACTACACAAGCACAACGCTTTGTTCGCATGATCTGGAAGTCTCCCATCCATAGTACTCCAAGGTAGGACATAGATGTAACTATTCTAGATTGCATAGTCCAGAAGACAATTATAAACATGTAAAATAGATTTAAGTTAGGCTTAGGAAAGCCGTAATAAATAAATACATTTTATTGTTGCCTGAAAAAATTGATGAGATCGGTCGTATATATAGTATATATCCCTCACAACCGATTGTTCCGATAAGAAACTTTTCGTAATTTCTGCCCTACTTTAAGAGCTAGGGGCTTCAAATTTCAACGAATGCTTACGTATATAGCATATATTGTTGTCTGAAAAAATCATAAAGTTCGGTGGTATATATAGTATATATATGGTGGTATATATAGTATATATATATAGTATATATATATCTTTTCGCAATTTTAGCCCCATCTTAACAGCTAGGAGCTTCAAATTTCCCCAAAAGCTTACGTATATAGCATATATTGTTGTCTGAAAAAAATCATAGAGATCGGTGGTATATATATTATATACTTCATATAAGCTGTCATTTTTGCCCCTCTTTTACGGCTAGAAGCTTCAAATTTCACCAATTAGTTACGTTTACGTCATATATTTTTGAAATACCTGATTCGTAGTCATAGTTTTTACATGCAGACCACAAAAAACGTGAAGCTTTGCATCCTCACACAAAGTACCTACCTATTTTGTAAGATATTACATGAAAATGAAATGGTATATTAATTTCGTCACGAAACCCAAAGTTGTATTTCCTTAAAGGAAAATAGGTAGACCCACCATTAAGTATACCGAAATAATCAGGATGAAGAGCTGAGTTGATTTAGCCATGTCCGTCTGTCCGTCTGTTCGTCTGTCTGTTTGTATGCAAACTAGTCCCTCAATTATTGAGATATCTTGATAAAATTTGGTGAGCGGGTGTATTTGGGTGTCCGATTAGACATTTGTCTGAACCGGCCGGATCGGACCACTATAGCATATATCCTCCATACAACCGATTTTCAGAAAAAGAGGATTTTTGTCATATTTTACTCAATTTAACAGATTGAAGCTTCAAACTTTACTATATATTTCGTATATTGCACATATTGTTGCCTGAAAAAATTGATGAGATCAGTCGTATATATAGTATATATACCCACAACCGATTGTTCAGATAAGAAACTTTTCGTAATTACTGCCCTATTTTAAGAGCTAGAGGCTTCAAATTTCAACGAATGCTTAGGTATATAGCATATATTGTTGTCTAAAAAAGCATAGAGATCGGTTGTATATATAGTATATATCTCATACAACCGATTGTTCAGATAAGAAACTTTTCGCAATTTCTACCCCATTTTAACAGCTATAAGCTTCAAATTTCACCGATTGCTTACGTATATAGTATGTATTGTTGTGTAAAAAAATCAAGAGATCGGTGATATATATAATATATATATGATGGTATATATAGTATATATATATAGCATATATATTTTTTTTTGCGATTTCGGCCCCATTTTAACAAATAGAAGCTTCAAATTTCACCAAATGCTTACGTGTATAGCATATATTGATGGCTGAAAAAATCATTGAAATCGGTGGTATACATAGTATATATCTCATACAACCGATTGATCAGAGAGGAAACTTTGCGCAATTTCTGCCCCGTTTTAACAGCTAGAAGCTCAAATTTAACCAAATGCTTACGTATATAGCATATATTGTTGTCTGAAAAAATCATAGAGATCGGTGGTATATATATTATATACTTCATATAAACTGTCATTTTTGCCCCTTTTTTACGGCTAGAAGCTTCAAAATTCATCAAATTTAATCAAATAGTTACGCTTACGTCATATATTTTTGAAATATGTGATTCGTACTCATAGTTTTTACATGCAGACCACAAAAAACGTGAAGCTTTGCATCCTCACACAAAGTACCTACCGATTTTTATACCTTTCATGAAAAAGAAATGGTATATTAATTTCGTCCCGAAACCCAAAATTGTAAGTCCTTAAAGGAAAATAGATAGACCCGTCATTAAGTATACCGAAATAATCAGGATGAAGAGCTGAGTTGATTTAGCCATGTCCTTCTGTCCGTCTGTTCGTCTGTCTGTTTGTATGCAAACTAGTCCCTCAATTTTTGAGATATCTTGATAAAATTTGGTGAGCGGGTGTATTTGGGTGTCCGATTAGACATTTGTCGGAACCGGCCGTATCGGACCACCTTAGCATATATCCTCCATACAACCGATTTTCAGAAAAAGAGGATTTTTGTCATATTTTACTCAATTTAACAGATTGAAGCTTCAAACTTCACCATATAATTTCGTATATTGCACGTATTGTTGCCTGAAAAAATTGATGAGATCGGTCGTATAAATAGTATATATCCCCCACAACCGATTGTTCGATAAGAAACTTTTCGTAATTACTTATTTTAAGAGCTAGAAGCTTCAAATTTCACCGACTGCTTACATATATAGCATATATTGTTGTCTGAAAAAATCAGAGAGATCGGATATATATATAGTATATATCTCATACAACAGATTGTTCAGATAAGAAACTTTTCGCAATTTCTACCCCATTTTAACAGCTATAAGCTTCAAATTTCACCGATTGCTTACGTATATAGTATATATTGTTGTGTCATAAAGTCATAGAGATCGATGATATACATAATATATATATGATGGTATATATAGTATATATATAGTATATATATATTTTTTTTTGTTATTTCGGCCCCATTTTAACAGCTAGAAGCTTCAAATTTCACCAAATGCTTACATGTTTAGCATGTATTGATGTCTGAAAAAATCATTGAAATCGGTGGTATACATAGTATATATCTCATACAAACCGATTGTTCAGATAAGAAACTTTGCGCAATATCTTCCCCGTTTTAACAGCTAGAAGCTTCAAATTTCATCAAATGCTTACGTGTATAGCATGCATTATGTCTGAAAAAATTATTGAGATCGGTGGTATATATAGTATATATCTCATACAACCGATTGTTCAGTTAAGAAACTTTGCGCAATTTCTGCCCCATTTTAACAGCTAGAAGCTTCAAATTTTACGGAATGCTTACGTATATAGCATATATTGTTGTCTGAAAAACCATAGAGATCGGTTGTATATATAGTATATATTTCATACAACCGATTTTTCAGATAAGAAACTTTTCGCAATTTCTACCCCATTTTAACAGCTATAAGCTTCAAATTTCACCGATTGCTTACGTATATAGTATATATTGTTGTGTCAAAAAATCATAGGTAATATATATAATATATATATGATGGTATATATAGTATATATATTTTTTTCGATTTCGGTATAGCATATATTGATGTCTGAAAAAATCATTGAGATCGGTGGTATATATAGTATATATCTCATACAACCGATTGTTCAGATAAGAAACTTTGCACAATTTCTGCCCCGTTTTAACAGCTAGAAGCTTCAAATTTCACCAAATGCTTACGTTTATAGCATATATTGTTGTCTGAAAAAATCATAACGAAACCCAAAATTGTCCGTCTGTCCGTCTGTCTGTTTGTATGCAAACTAGTCTCTCAATTTTGGAGATATCTTGATAAAATTTAGTGAGCGGGTGTATTTGGGTGTCCGATTAGACATTTGCCAGAACCGGCCAGATCGGACCACTATAGCATATATCCTCCATACAACCGATTTTTCAGAAAAAGAGGATTTTTGTCATATCTTACTCAATTTAACAGATTGAAGCTTCAAACTTCACCATATAATTTCGTATATTGCACATATTGTTGCCTGAAAAACCTGATGAGATCGGTCGTATATATATTATATATCTCCCATAACCGATTTTTCAGATAAGAAACTTTTCGTAATTACTGCCCTATTTTAAGAGCAAGAGGCTTCAAATTTCAACGAATGCTTACGTATATAGCATATATTGTTGTCTGAAAAAATTATAAAGATCGGCGTATACAGCATATATTGATGTCTGAAAAAATCATTGAGATCGGTGGTATATACAGTATATATCTCATACAACCGATTGTTCAGATAAGAAACTTTGCGCAATTTCTGCCCCGTTTTAACAGCTAGAAGCTTCAAATTCCACCAAATGCTTACGTATATAGCATATATTGTTGTCTGAAAAAATCATAGAGATGGGTGGTACATATATTATATACCCCATATAAACTATATTTTTTTGCCCCTTTTTTACGGCTAGAAGCTTCGAAATTCATAACATTTCATCAAATAGTTACGTTTACGTGATATATTGTTGAAGTTCGTGATTCGTAGTCATAGTTTTTACACGCAGACCACAAATAACCTGAAACTTTGCATCCTCAAACAAAGTACCTACCTATTTTTATACCTTTCATGAAAATGAAATGGTATATTAATTTCGTCACGAAACCCAAAATTGTAAGTCCTTAAACGAAAATAGATAGACCCACCATTAAGTATACCGAAATAATCAGGTTGAAGAGCTGAGTTGATTTAGCCGTGTTCGTCTGTCCGTCTGTCTGTTTGTATGCAAACTAGTCCCTCAATTTTTGAGATATCTTTATAAAATTTGGTGAGCGGGTGTATTTGGGTGTCCGATTAGACATTTGCCGGAACCGGCCGTATCGGACCACTATAGCATATATCCTCCATACAACCGATTTTCAGAAAAAGAGGATTTTTGTCATATCTTACTCAATCTAACAGATTGAAGCTTCAAACTTCACCATATAATTTCGTATATTGCACATATTGTTGCCTGAAAAACCTGATGAGATCGGTTGTATATATATTATATATCCCCCACAACCGTTTGTTCAGATAAGAAACTTTTCGTAATTACTGACCTATTTTAAGAGCTAGAGGCTTCAAATTTCAACGAATGCTTACGTATATAGCATATATTGTTGTCTGAAAAAATCATAGAGGTTGTATATATAGTATACGTATATAGTACAACCGATTGTTCAGATAAGAAACTTTTCGCAATTTCTACCCCATTTTAACAGCTATAAGCTTCAAATTTCACCGATGGCTTACGTATATAGTATATATTGTTGTGTCAAAAAATCATAGAGATCGGTGATGTATATAATATATATATGATGGTATATATAGTATATATATATAGCATATATATTTTTTTTTGCGATTTCGGCCCCAATTTAACAGCTAGAAGCTTCCAATTTCACCAAATGCTTACGTGTATAGCATATATTGATGTCTGAAAAAATCATTGAGATCGGTGGTATCCATAGTATATATCTCATACAACCGATTGATCAGAGAAGAAACTTTGCGCAATTTCTGCCCCGATTTAACAGCTAAAAGCTTCAAATTTCACCAAATGCTTACGTATAAAGCATATATTGTTGTCTGAAAAAATCATAGAGATCGGTGGTATATATATTATATACTTCACATAAACTGTCATTTTTGCCCCTTTTTTACGGCTAGAAGATTCAAAATTCATCAAATTTCATCAAATAGTTACGTTTACGTCATATATTTTTGAAATACGTGATTCGTAGTCATAGTTTTTACATGCAGACCACAAAAAACGTGAAGCTTTGCATCCTCACACAAAGTACCTACCTATTTTTATACCTTACATGAAAATGAAATAGTATATTAATTTCGTCACGAAACACAAAATTGTAAGTCCTTAAAGGAAAATAGATAGACCCACCATTAAGTATACCGAAATAATCAGGATGAAGAGCTGAGTTGATTTAGATATGTCCGTCTCTCCGTCTGTCCGTCTGTCTGTTGGTATGCAAACTAGTCCCTCAATTTTTGAGATATCTTTATAAAATTTGGTGAGCGGGTGTATTTGGGTGTCCGATTAGACATTTGTCGGAACCGGCCAGATCGGACCACTATAGCATATATCCTCCATACAACCGATTTTTCAGAAAAAGAGGATTTTTGTCATATCTTACTCAATTTAACAGATTGAAGCTTCAAACTTCACCATATAATTTCAAATATTGCATATCTTGTTGCCTGAAAAAATTGATGAGATCGGTCGTATATATAGTATATATCCCCCACAACCGATTGTTCAGATAAGAAAACTTTTCGTAATTACTGCCCTATTTTAAGAGCTAGAGGCTTCAAATTTCAACGAATGCTTATATTTTTGTCTGAAAAAATCATAAAGATCGGTGGTATATATAGTATATATATGGTGGTATATATAGTATATATATATAGTATATATATATATATATATATATATATATATATTTGCAATTTTAGCCCCATTTTAACAGCTGAAAGCTTCAAATTTCACCAAATGCTTACGTATATAGCATATATTGTTGTCTGAAAAAATCATAGAGATCGGTGGTATATATATTATATACTTCATATAAACTGTAATTTGTGCCCCTTTTTTACAGCTGGAAGCTTCAAAATTCATAAAATTTCATCAAATAGTTACGTTTACGTCATATATTTTTGAAATACGTGATTCGTAGTCATAGTTTTTACATGCAGACCACAAAAAAAGTCAAGCTTTGCATCCTCTCACAAAGTACCTACCGATTTTTATACATTTCATGAAAATCATATGGTATATTAATTTCGTCTCGAAACCCAAAATCTGTCTGTTTGTATGCAAACTAGTCCCTCAATTTTTGAGATATCTTGATAAAATTTGGTGAGCGGGTGTATTTGTGTATATTTTTGTCTGAAAAAATCATAAAGATCGGTGGTATATATAGTATATATATGGTGGTATATATAGTATATATATATATATATTTGCAATTTTAGCCCAATTTTAACAGCTAGACGCTTCAAATTTCCCCGAATGCTTACGTATATAGCATATTTTGTTGTCTGAAAAAATCATAGAGATCGGTTGTATATATAGTATATATCTCATACAACCGATTGCTCAGAGAAGAAACTTTGCGCAATTTCTGCCCCGTTTTAACAGCTAGAAGCTTCAAATTTCACCAAATGCTTACGTATATAGCATATATTGTTGTCTGAAAAAATCATAGAGATCCGTGGTATATATATAATATACTTCATATAAACTGTCATTTTTGCCCCTTTTTTACGGCTAGAAGCTTCAAAATGCATAAAATTTCGTCAAATAGTTACGTTTACGTCATATATTTTTGAAATACGTGATTCGCAGTCATAGTTTTTACATGCAGACCACAAAAAACGTGAAGCATTGCATCCTCACACAAAGTACCTACCTATTTTTATACCTTACATGAAAATGAAATGGTATATTAATTTCGTCACGAAACCCAAAATTGTAAGTCCTTAAAGGAAAATAGATAGACCCACCATTAAGTATACCGAAATAATCAGGATGAAGAGCTGAGTTGATTTAGCCATGTCCGTCTGTCCGTCTGTCTGTTTGTATGCAAACTAGTCCCTCAATTTTTGAGATATCTTGATAAAAATCGGCGAGCGGGGTATTGGGTGTCCCATTAGACATTTGCCGGAATCGGCCGGATCGGATCACTATAGCATATATCGTCCATACAACCGATTTCAGAAAAAGAGGGTTTTTGTCATATCTTACTCAATTTAACAGATTGAAGCTTCAAACTTCACCATATAATTCGTATATTGCACATATTGTTGCCTGAAAAAATTGCTGAGATCGGTAGTATAGTATATATCCCCCACAACCGATTGTTCATATAAGAACTTTTCGTAATTACTGCCCTACTTTAAGAGCTAGAGGCTTCAAATTTCAACGAATGCTTACGTATATAGCATTATTGTTGTCTGCAAAAATCATAAAGTTCGGTGGTATATATAGTATATATATGGTGGTATATATAGTATATATATACAGTATATATATATTTTAGCAATTTTAGCCCCATTTTAACAGCTAGAAGCTTCAAATTTCACTGAATTCTTACGAATATAGCATATATTGTTGTCTGAAAACATCATAGAGATCGGTTGTATATATAGTATATATCTCATACAACAGATAATTCAGATAAGAGACTTTTCGCAATTTCTACCCCATTTTAAATGTTATAAGCTTCAAATTTCCACCGATTGCTTATGTATATAGTATATATTGTTGTGTCAAAAAAATCATAGAGATCGGTGATATATATAATATATATATATGATGGTATATATAGTATATATATATTTTTTTGTGATTTCGGTCCCATTTTAACGCTAGAAGCTTCAAATTTCACCAAATGCTTACGTATATAGCATATATTGTTGTCTGAAAAAATCATAGAGATCGGTGGTATATATATTATAAACTCATATAAACTCTCATTTTTGCCCCTTTTTTACGGCTAGAAGCTTCAAAATTCATCAAATTTCATCAAATAGTTACGTTTATGTCATATATTTTGAAATACGTGATTCGTAGTCATAGTTTTTACATGCAGACCACAAAAAACGTGAAGCTTTGCATCCTCACACAAAGTACCTACCTATTTTTATTTTATCTTAAAAATCGTTTAGATATGTTCAAATTTCACCAAATGCTTACGTGTATAGCATATATTGTTGTCTGAAAAAATCATAGAGACCGGTGGTATATATAGTATTTATCTCATACAACCGATTGTTCAGATAAGAAACTTTGCGCAATTTCTTCCCAATTTTAACAGCTAGAAGCTTCAAATTTCACCAAATGCTTACATGTATAGCATATAATGTTGTCTGAAAAAATCATTGAGATCGATGGTATATATAGTATATATCTCATACAACCGATTGTTCAGATAAGAAACTTTGCGCAATTTCTGCCCCTTTTTAACAGCTAGAAGCTTCAAATTTCACAAAATGCTTATGTATATAGCATATATTGTTGTCTGAAAAAATCATAGAGATAGGTGGTATATATATAATATACCCCATATAAACTGTAATTTTTGCCCCTTTTTTCGGCTAGAAGCTTCAAAATTCATCAAATTTCATCAAGTAGTTACGTTTACGTCATATATTGTTGAAATACGTGATTCGTAGTCATAGTTTTTACACGCAGACCACAAAAAACCTGAAACTTTGCATCCTCACACAAAGTACCTACCTATTTTTATACCTTTCATGAAAATGAAGTGGTATATTAATTTCGTCACGAAACCCAAAATTGTAAGTCCTTAAAGGAAAATAGATAGACCCACCATTAATTATACCGAAATAATCAGGATGAAGAGCTGAGTTGTTTTAGCCATGTCCGTCTGTCCGTCTGTCTGTTTGTATGCAAACTAGTCCCTCAATTTTGAGATATTTTGATAAAATTTGGTGAGCGGGTGTATTGGGTGTCCGATTAGACATTTGCCGGAACCGGCCGGATCGGATCACTATAGCATATATCCTCCATACAACCGATTTTTCAGAAAAATAGGGCTTTTATCATATCTTACTCAATTTAACAGATTGAAGCTTCAAACTTCACCATATAATTTCGTATATTGCACATATTGTTGCCTGAAAAAATTGATGAGATCGGTCGTATATATAGTATATATCCCCCACAACCGATTGTTTAGATAAGAAACTTTTCGTATTACTGCCGTACTTTAAGAGCTAGAGCCTTCAAATTTTGCTTACGTATATAACATATATTGTTGTCTGAAAAAATCATAAAGATCGGTGGTATATATAGTATATATATGGTGGTATATATAGTATATATATTTTTTCGCAATTTTAGCCCCATTTTAACAGCTAGAAGCTTCAAATTCACCGAATGCTTACGTATATAGCATATATTGTTGTCTGAAAAAATCGTAGAGATCGGTTGTATATATAGTATATATCTCATACAACCGATTTTTCAGATAAGAAACTTTTCGCAATTTCTACCCCATTTTAACAGCTTAAGCTTCAAATTTCACCGATTGCTTACGTATAGTATATATTGTTGTGTCAAAAAATCATAGAGATCGGTGATATATATAATATATATGATGGTATATATAGTATATATATTTTTTTTTGCGATTTCGGCCCCATTTTAACAGCTAGAAGCTTCAAATTTCACCAAATGCTTAC
This sequence comes from Eurosta solidaginis, assembly GCA_029619165.1. Classification (NCBI taxonomy): domain Eukaryota; kingdom Metazoa; phylum Arthropoda; class Insecta; order Diptera; family Tephritidae; genus Eurosta; species Eurosta solidaginis. Next base: position 14,461 of record JARSSU010003691.1, read on the forward strand.
GCGTATAGCATATATTGATGTTGATAAAATCATTGAGATCGGTGGTACACATAGTATATATCTCATACAATCGATTTTCAGATAAGAAACTTTGCGCAATTTCTTCCCGTTTTAACCGCTAGGAGCTTCAAATTTCACCAAAGCTTACGTATATAGCATATATTGTTGTCTGAAAAATCATAGGGATCGGTGGTATTTATATTATATTCTTCATATAAACTGTAATTTTTGCCCCTTTTTTACGTCTAGAAGCTTCAAATTTTATCAAATAGTTACGTATACGTCATATATTTTTGAAATACGTGATTCGCAGTACCTACGATTTTTATACCTTTCATGAAAATGAAATGGTATATTAATTTCGTCATGAAACTCAAAATTGTAAGTCCTCAAGGAAAATAGATAGACCCACCATTAAGTATACCGAAATAATCATAATGAAGAGCTGAGTTGATTAGCCATGTCCGTCTGTTCGTCTGTCTGTTTGTATGCAAACTAGTCCCTCAATTTTGAGATATCTTGATAAAATTTGGTGAGCGGGTGTATTTGGTGTGTCCGATTAGACATTTGTCGGAACCGGCCGTATTGGACCACCATAGCATATATCCTCCATACAACCGATTT
>JARSSU010003692.1:0-18365 GCA_029619165.1 Eurosta solidaginis
GTCTTTCTTGAATACTTACGTGCATATTTAAACAATACTTTTTATGATTGGGATATTTACTTAAAATACGGCCGCCGTGGTGTGATGGTAGCTTGCTCCGCCTATCACAACGAAGATCCTGGGTTCACGCCCCGGAAAAAGCCACATCAAAAACTTTAGAAACAGGTTTTTTCAACTAGAACAAAATTTTTCTAAGCGGGGTCGCCCCTCGGCAGTGTTTGGCAAGCACTACGAGTGTATTTCTGCCATGAAAAGCTCTCAGTGAAAACTCATCTGCCTTGCAGATGCCGTTCGGAGTCGGCATAAAACAAGTAGGTCCCATCCCGCCAATTTGTAGGAAAAAAATAGCAGCATGACGCAAATTGGAAGAGAAGCTCGGCCTTAGATCTCTTCGGAGGTTATCGTGCCTTACAATTTTATACTCAGTTGAGCAGAGCTCACAGAGTATATTAACTTGGATTGGATAACGGTTGGTTTTACAGGTATAAAGGAATCGAGATAGATATAGACTTCCATATATCAAAATCATCAGTATCGAAAAAAAATTAGATTGAGCCATGTCCGTCCGTCCGTCCGTCCGTCTGTCCGTTAACACGATAAATTGAGTAAATTTTGAGGTATCTTGATGAAATTTGGTAGGTAGGTGAGCGTCCACCTCAGATTGCTATTTAAAATGAATGAAATCCGACTACAGCCACGTCCACTTTTTCGATATCGAAAATTTCGAAAAACCGAAAAAATGCGATAATTCATTTTCAAAGACGGATAAAACGATGAAACTTGATAGGGATTTGCCAATCCTTCTGAAATTTGGTAGGGGAATAAATTCTATGACGGTAACTGTTTTCTGTGAAAATGGGCGAAATCGGTTGAAGCCACGCCCAGTTTTTAAACACAGTCCACCGTCTGTCCTTCCCCTCGGCCGTTAACACGATAACTTCAGCAAAAATCGATATATCTTTACTAAACTTAGCCCACGTACTTATCTGAACTCACTTTATCTTGGTATAAAAAATGGCCGAAATCCGACTATAACCACGCCCAGTTTTTCGATATCGAAAATTACGAAAAATTAAAAAAATGCCATAATTCTATACCAAATACGAAAAAAAGGATGAAACATGATAATTTGATTGGTTCATTGACGCAAAATATAACTTTAGAAAAACTTTGTAAAATGGGTGTGACACCCTACCATATTAAGTAGAAGAAAATGAAAAAGTTCTGCAGAGCGAAATCAACAGCCCTTGGAATCTTGGCAGGAATACTGTTCGTGGTATTGCATATATAAATAAATGAGCAGTACCCGACAGATGATTTTCTGGATCACCCTGGTCCACATTTTGGTCAATATCGCGAAAACGCCTTCACATATACATCTAAGGGCCCCTCGCTTTTAAAACCCTGATTAATACCTTTAATTTGATACCCATATCGCACAAACACATTATAGAGTCACCCCTGGTCCACCTTTATGGCGATATATGGAAAAGGCGTCCACATATAGAACTAAGGCCCACTCCCTTTTAAAATACTCATTAACACCATTCATTTCATACCCATATTGTACAAACACATTCTAGAGTCACCCCTGGCCCACCTTTATGGCGATATCTCGAAAAGGCGTCCACCTATAGAACTAAGGATCACTCCCTTTTAAAATATTCATTACCACCTTCATTTGATACCGATATCGTACAAGCACATTCTAGAGTCACCCCTGGCCCACCTTTATGGCGATATCTCGAAAAGGCGTCCACCTATAGAACTAAGGATCACTCCCTTTTAAAATACTCATTACCACCCTTCATTTGATACCCATATCGTACAAACACATTCTAGAGTTACCCCTGGCCCACCTTAATGGCGATATCTCGAAAAGGCGTCCACTTATAGACCTAAGGCCTACTCCCTCTTAATATGCTCAGTAACACCTTTCGTTTGATACCCATATCGTACAAACATTCTAGAGTCACCCGTGGTCCACCTTTATGGCGATATCTCGAAAAGGCGTCCACCCATTCCCTTTTAAAATACTCATTAACACCTTTCATTTGATACCGATATCGTACAAGCACATTCTAGAGTCACTCCTGGCCCACCATTATGGCGATATCTCGAAAAGGCGTCCACCTATAGAACTAAGGATCACTCCCTTTTAAAATACTCTTTACCACCTTTCATTTGATACCCATATCGTACAAACACATTCGAAATAGACCTAAGCCCCACTCCCTCTTAAAATGCTCAGTAACAACTTTCGTTTGATACCCATATCGTACAAACATTCTAGAGTCACCCTTGGTCCACCTTTATGGCGATATCTCGAAAAGGCGTTCACCTATAGAACTAAAGCCCATTCCCTTTTAAAATACTCATTAACACCTTTCATTTGATGCCCATATCGTACAAACATATTCTAGAGTCACTCCTGTTCCACCTTTATGGCGATATCTGGAAAACGCCTTCACATATACAACTAAGGCACACACATTTTTAAAATACTCATTAACACCTTTCATTTGATATCTATATCGTACAAACAAATTCTAGAGTCAGCCTTGGTCCACCTCTATGGCGACATCTAGAAAAGGCGTCCACCTATAGAACTAAGGCCCATTCCCTGTTAAAATACTCATTAACACCTTTCATTTGATACCTATATCGTACAAGCACATTCTAGAGTCACCCCTGACCCTTTATGGCGATATCTCGAAAAGGCGTCCACATATAGAACTAAGGATCACTCCCTTTTAAAATACTCATTACCACCTTTCATTTGATACCCATATCGTACAAACACACGTCCACTTATAGACCTAAGGCCTATCCCTCTTAATATGCTCAGTAACACCTTTCGTTTGATACCCATATCGTACAAACATTCTAGAGTCACCCGTGGTCCACCTTTATGTCGATATCTCGAAAAGGCGTCCACCCATTCCCTTTTAAAATACTCATTAACACCTTTCACAATTTTTCCATACAAACAATTGACAGGCTGTTTCGCATAGTTAGCGTACGTAAAATCATGTAAAAGTGATATTAATCGATTCGTATAGATCAGCCGCAGTGCATAGGCCTATTTTTGTTAACAAATATTACTCTAAAAAAAAATAAATGTAAGGCGGGATAACCTTCGAAGAGATCTAAGGCCGAGCTTCTCTTCCAATTTGCGTCGTGCTCCTCTTGATTTTTCCCTACAAATTGGCCGGACGGGACCTACATGTTTTATGCCTACTCCGAACGGCATCTGCAAGGCAGATGAGTTTTCACTGAGAGCTTTTCATGGCAGAAATACAATCGGAGCGCTTGCCAGACACTGCCGAGGGGCGACCCCGCTTAGAAAAATTTTCTTCTAATTGAAAAATCTTATTTCTAAAATTTTGATGTTGCTTTGCCCGGGAGTTGAACCCAGGGCATAAGGTGTGATAGGCGGAGCACGCTACCATCACACCACGGTGGCCACCATATTACTCTATTTGTCTATAATTAATAGAAAAAGTTTTTTGTAAATCCAACAATCTCTCCAAATTTGGATATTTACTTTCTTGCACAAAAGCACGCCATCTTTGGACAAATTATGTAAGTGCTCTAAGCCACAAACCTACATAAGCGTGAAAGATTAAAACATGGTTTCCCATTGTTGCATATTATCTATAATAGCCTCTACCAAAATCCTAAATAATTGTTCCAAAATAATTTGTAGCGTACCAAAAAATCTTAAATAGAATTAATTTCTGACCTGGCCATTTTTTGTGGCAAATTTCACTTACACGTAAATACATAAGTCTTTATTTAACAGATTCTTTGTTTTTTATTTTAGTTGTTTACAAAAAAATATGAAATCGCAAATAATGAATTAATTTTTGTTGAAACTAACTAATTTATTTATAACAATTAATGGCGAATTTGCTCCAAAATGTTTTTGCATTTGCAGAATTAATCCTCATTTTAGATAAGGTAGGTCATACATTGAAAAAAAAAGTTGCAAAAATATAACATTTTTATATTGTTTTTTATGCTAATTTATTTTATTTCTTATTTTATTTTATTATATATTCTTTTATTTCAACTTAGGTTATTATTATTTAAATGCAACTTGACTGAATCGGAAAATTTCACGTTGTATATAAAATAAAAAAAAACGTTCCAAAAACGTTTTTGATTTTAGGGCAAAACGGCAACCGGCATCATGGCGGCCGTATTGTGTAGGCAGTATATTACCCACTATCTATATATTAATACGCTAACAAAATTTCCATACAAATAATTGACAGGCGGTTTCGCATAGTTAGCATATGTAAAATCATATAAAAGTGATATTAATCGATTCGTATAGATCAGCCGCAGTGCATAGGCCTATTTTTGTTAACAAATATTACTCTATTTGTCTATAATTAATAGAAAAAGTTTTTTGTAAATCCAACAATCTCTCCAAATTTGGATATTTACTTTCTTGCACAAAAGCGCGCCATCTTTTGACAAATTATGTAAGTGCTCTAAGACACAAGAAAAAATTTTTTGTAAATCCAACAATCTCTCCAAATATGGATATTTACTTTCTTGGACAAAAGCGCGCCATCTTTGGACAAATTATATAAGTGCTCTAAGCCACAAACCTACATAAGCGTGAAAGATTAAAACATGGTTTCCCATTGTTGCAACTTACCTATAATAGCCTCTACCAAAATCCTAAATAATTGTTCCAGAATAATCTATATATTAATACGCTCAAAATTTTCATACAAACAATTGAGAGGCGGTTTCGCATAGTTAGCATACGTAAAATAATATAAAAGTGATATTAATCGATTCGTATAGATCAGCCGCAGTGCATAGGCCTATTTTTGTTAACAAATATTACTCTATTTGTCTATAATTAATAGAAAAAGTTGTTTGTAAATCCAGCAATCTCTCCAAATGTGGATATTTACTTTCTTGCACAAAAGCGCGCCATCTTTGGACAAATTATGTAAGTGCTCTAAGACACAAGAAAAAGTTTTTTGTAAATCCAACAAACTCTCCAAATATCGATATTTACTTTCTTGCACAAAAGCGCGCCATCTTTGGACAAATTATGTAAGTGCTCTATCCGAAGATTAGAATCTTCATATTTCCACAATGATCACATTAAAACCCGGAAAAAATCTGTAACTGTTTGTTCACTTCACTTAATTTCACCATAATTCTATATCAATTTCATTCGATTTTACATAATTTTTATATTTTTGTTTAAGGAGCTCCTTACCAAAACGTTATAATTACATGTGAAAAGTTTGTAGAAAATTTAAGAAAATACAAACAAAAAGTACAAAAGTCTTAGATAAAATTCAAAATTTTACAGAAAAAGTTAAGTAGGTTAGACCAGTCTGCTATATTTCCAACACTTGATGCATAGACTGAGTTGAAAAAAAATACACGTTGGTCGAATTTCGACCACAGGCGATACTAGTACTCTTTAATACCTTCCATTTGATACCCATGGCATACAACCACTTCCAGGGATACCCTAGGTGCATTTTCCTACATGGTGATTTTCCTTATTTTGTCTCCATAGCTCTTAACTGAGTATGTAATGTTCGGTTACACCCGAACTTAGCCCTCTTTACTTGTTTTATTTTTACTTTACTTTCCTACACAATACAACAACTAGCACAGTTTTCGACAATAAATTTTCTCCCTTCGAGTTAGTATTTGGTAAAAAGGCAACTTTGCCTCATGAATTACGAAAGGAAAAATTTATCCACTTTACAATGCCGAGAACTATGCTAAAGAGATTAAATTTATAATGCAAAAAATACATGAAATGGCAAAAAATTTAATAATTAAAAATAAAATACAAAGCAAAACTTTTTATGATAAACCGGCTCGTCCGTTAGCTATTAATAAAACAGGCGATAAAGTTCTTCTACAAAAAGAACCACGCCGCAAACATGAAAATATATACCAAGGTCCGTTTGTTGTAAGTAAAATTAATAACCCTAATGTCGTAATTTTTGAAGAAATAACCAAAAAGAGAAAGAAGTACACAAAAATCGACTTATAAAAGTAGAGTAACATTTTATACTAACATAGAAAAATCCAAAATATTCTAATAATTTTATTGCTAACATAATCACCTTTTTAAATAACCAAGAAGGCACAAAAGCTATTTACAAAAAAAAACAATTATGTAATGTTAACATTAAAATGTATAGAATAATGTTTGCTTACATATAAAATAAACTAATGCATTCCATTAAATTCATTATGTACAAAAAAAAGGAAAACATAAACACAGCCATTAAGGCAGAACAAAATTCTATATATAATACTATTCCTTGATATGTACGTATATATTTCTCCTAATATAAATTTAAGTAAATGAAATCCAAAAAAAAACAAAAAAAATTAACTATTGTAATGTTAAGGGCTTTGTAAATCTGAAAGAAAGCTTATTTAAATTTATTTAATAACTTAAAGCTCTAAAAGAAAGTGTTTTTAGCCATAATATAAAAATGTGAAATTGGTCCGAACGAACGAATGTCAAAAAGGTTCGAAACAATTGATAAAACGAAAAGAAGAATATGGCAATTGAAATATGATACATCAATTTGCCAAATCCTTCTTTTCGAAAAAGAAGGATGATGTAAGGATAAAATAAAGTCATGCCAATTATCATAATGTAGCCTATGTGCGTGGGGCTTAAGTTGCAATTGACAGGCGAGTGAAGTTGGCAACTCGCATGTCAAATGCAACCGCAGCCCCCGTCACCAAATGAAAAATATGACATAGAATAAATTTGCAACTAAAATGGGCGGACGTAACCTTTCAATAAAAAGTGTTTTCCTTCTTATATATTGCGGGCTAGAGAAGCTTAAAGCGTGGCAAAGAGTACTGCCACGGTAGCCCGGTTTTTATTTAATTAAAAAAACATATTGGCGACGGTGGGGAGGCGGCGCCCTCCTAGACGGCAACAAAGGAGGCGGCCAGGTAACCATCAGCAGCGAGGAGGTGAACATTTAATATAATATGTTGAGCAACACGTGTAGTGCGATACGTATCCAATACTCTCTTACAATACTCTAATACAAAAGTTATAAGCATTCAAGTAAATATATCCATTTAATACTTAAGTAACCTACTGGTACATATGGGTTAGTATTCGTATATCAGTTACTTACCAGGTGGATTTTCGAAGGGTTATTAGATACAAAAACCGTTAGGGTCGTTTTCTCAAACCCAGGTACATTTCAAGCAAGAGCATATTTTTAAGGCAGGTAGTGTTTTCTTTGTCTAGGTAGGCTTGAATTTTTACTTGATCTAAGTATAAATAATAGTACATGCGCCTTGTTCCTTCATAATATCTGCAAGGCTCGCCGGATACTGTTCAGTTTATAATTGCAGTTTATAACCCGTCATATACTTAAAAATATAATATGAATGAAAGGGCGAGAGAGTTTCAGTGTACAAATGATCCAGATATGTTCTGTTTCATCTGCGGTCAATTTATCGTTAAAAGAAATCGACGTGTGTTTTCAAATTCTTTGAAAGTTACATACTATAAGTATTTTGGAATTGAGCCTAAAAAACAATGAAAACTTATGGACATGGAATACTGTGTGCACAAATTGTCGAGCCGAATTGAATTTTTCGGAAACCGGAAGAAAAAGGTGCGTTGTAAAAATTAGGAATTGGCTCCCTTTTAATGCATAGCTAACTAATTTCTGAAACTATCTATTTAGGCGACATATGAAGTGGAGGGAACCAACTTGCCAGTCAACGGACTGTAGTATTTGTACTACAAAAGTACTTGAGGTTAGATAGTCAAGAAAAGTAACCTATGCGAGCGTATCTATAGTGCCATTACCAGAACTAAATTCAACGGAAGCTACATTTCCAGAATCAATTTAAAAAAATTTAAAGACCACTACATGATAAAGGATTGGCCAGAACGAATCGAGTTTCAAGTTGGGGTGGATAACATAAAATACTCTGTTACGTGGCTGACTGTTTGGGTGGTGAGGAGCGGCAGCAAGCAGGTATGATTGCGAGCCCAGGTTAGCTCGTCGTCTTGAGCGGGGTATTTTCACCACCGTCCTCACCCACAGCCACATGAACAAAACTGGGGTTCATACCTGCATGTGTATAGAAGGGAGAGAAAAAGCTGAAAAAGATAGCAGTGTAACTTGCACCGCACCGTGGGCACTGTGCTGACTCCCATCTACTTACAGTGCCCCCAAACCTGACACTGGTCGGTCCTCTGTCACTCGGTAATTTTCCCTAACTACTCACATTCACCTTACCTGGCCACGCTCAAGCGCAGCACCGACACCAAAAAGTTCAATTTAGCCCTGCATTATTGAAATTTCACGATTTCATCCATACATTATACAATTTATTCATAATTTAATCAGACTTAGAGCTATACACTAAAGCTATCTAATTCATTGCCTGGAAACAAATGATATTTGTAAGGATAAAAGCCCGCTTAAAATTTACTTTCACGAGGAAGCAAAACAAAATGGTAACATACGGTTTCAATTAATTTCGATTCAATTCAATTCAAACCAATGGTTTGTAAATGAAAACAAAAAGTAAAAAGGAAAACTAGAAGTGAGGTTCCTTATACTAGTAGAGAAAAAAAAGGTTTATGGACCACCCTAATATGTTATCTTACTGACTACTATCTTAAAATCTACAGATATAAAATTCAACAAAAAAAATAAGAGGGCGAACAAAAAAAATTCAAGTACCCTAATCCCTGACCTACCGCAACCGCTCAAGTAAACATAAGATCAAATATGTACAAAGCAAAAGTAGTTCATCAAAGCAAAAGAATTTATATGTTTATGAAAATAAAAGGTATGTATGTAAGTACAAATGTACGTTTGTGACGTTTTTCATGCATGTACATATGTTCGTTGCATCCTGTTTTTATTTTTCTGATTTGCTAATTTCCTGTTCTATTTTTGCAAGAGCGGGAATCTGTGCTAACACATGTACATACAACTAAACAGGTGTATTTTGATAAATTTAATGTTTCACTCAAAACACTCACCAAGTTACTCTTCTTATCCAACGGCGCCGCTGCAGTTGAGTAGCTGAAACAAAACAACTCAAACATACATATGAACCTATGACCACACTCAAGGTAGCCACCCTCAAACACTCAGCCAAGATCACTCGCTGGTGATCTTTGATAATGAGAGCTTTGGTAGTATCAAAGCTGCCCGCGTGATGGTAAAACGCAAAAATTAAAAATTAACAAGTAAGGAAGGCTAAGTTCGGGTGTAACCGAACATTACATACTCAGTTGAGAGCTATGGGAGACAAAATAAGGAAAATCACCATGTAGGAAAATGCACCTAGGGTATCCCTGGAAGTGGTTGTATGACATGGGTATCAAATGGAAGGTATTAAAGAGTATTTTAAGAGACAGTAGGCCATAGTTCTATGGATGGACGCCATTTAGGGATATCGCCATAAAGGTGGACCAGGGCTGACTCTAGAATTTGTTTGTACGATATAGGTATCATTGGTCCTAGGTTGGTTAATGCCGTGCCGCCCCGACGGGCAATTTTCGTATCAAGATTGCATCCATCTCTGACGGAGTCTGATGTCGTTAATTATATCTTAGCTAAGATTAATAGTACAGGTTCTATTAACATTAGTGCACATAAATTTGTTTTTAAGTATGTGAGGGATTTTTCTTCATTTAAAATATCAGTTCCAGATGTATATTTTGATATGGTTCTTGATAAATCTTTTTGGCCTATACATTCGGTGGTACATTTGTACACCACAAAGTCGAAGGTTGAGCCTCGCGCACGTATAGTTTCAAAAAACTTGATTACCAGCCCTGCAAATACGATTCAAAAGTAACTATTCACTATCAGAATGTTCGTGGTTTACGTTCTAAATTAAATGCATTTTACCTTAACAGTTTTACTTTTACTGCGGAAGTGATTGCTTTCACAGAGACTTGGCTAAAACCTGATAATTTAAATTCGGAGTTATTTTCAAATGACTACGTTGTTTTTCGGTGTGATCGTCAATCGAGAGCAGGCGGTGTCCTGATAGCTGTATTGTCCAGTATTTCTACTGAATTGTTGAGCTTTGAGGACGCGCTTGACATTGAATTCATAGCTGTAAAGCTCTTTTTCCCGAATTTTTTCTTATATATTTCTTGTTCCTACATACCGCCTCGGTCAGATATGTACGTTTATGATTGCCATAAAGCAGTTATCCACAGCCTTCATTCTCGTTTGCGTGATAACGATCGCCTAGTGGTTCTTGGGGACTTTAATTTACCATACGTTAGTTGGATTGGCAACGATGATTCAAACTTTTTGACTCCTGTTACTCAGCATGATTTCATTGGTTCGCTTATGGAATTGCCGCTAGTTCAGATTAATAACGTGGTGAACTCTAAAAATAAGTTGTTAGATTTAGTTTTTGGTGATAGTTCAATAGGTACTGGTCTCAGTCGAATCCCTGCCTTATCCCTGCCTGAAGATCCCTTGCACCCTACACTTGAGGTTACACTGGACAATCTACTGCCTACGATTAATTTCATGGAAGTGTTATGTCGTTCTCGTTCGAGATGTTTTAAAAAGGCTAACTTTGATTTGCTTAATCAACTGTTAGCTTCCCACGATTGGTCTGACCTTTATGCTTGTACTGATGTTGAGACTGCCACGTCTATTTTTTATAGTTACCTTAGTGACTTTATTAATCGTTGCGTTCCGGTTCATTTTGTTAAGGCTAAGAGTAGTAAACCACCTTGGTTCTCGAGGCAACTTGCTAACCTGAACAATATTAAATCGAGGCTCTATAAGCGTTTTAAAAGATCTGGTTCTTCTGAAGATTTTTCTAAATATTTAGTTGCCCGTTCCAATTTCCAACGCCTGAATCAAAACTGCTACAAGTCGTATTTAACAAGATGCAAAATTGAGTTTTTTAAAAATCCTAAAAAATTTTACGGGTTTGTTAATTCAAAGCGCAGATCTTCGGGATTTCCATCATCTTTGTCTTTGGGTGGCGAGAATGCTAGCCTTGACCATGATATTGCCGACTTATTCGCAGACTTTTTCAAATCGACCTATTCTTCAACCTGTACCCAAACCGGTAGTTATCCGTTCGAGATAGTTAGTTCTAACTGTATTCTCAATCCAGTCATTGATAGTGCCACTGTACTTCAGAGTTTTTTAGCTCTGAAACCGATTTTTTCTCCAGGGCCCGATGGTATTCCTGGCTGTATGCTTAAGTTCTGTGCTGTGAACTTAACAGAACCGATCGTAAAATTGTTCAATTTATCTTTGCAATCAGCGTCATTTCCATCAATTTGGAAACAGTCGTTTATCATACCTCTGCACAAGAAGGGTAGTAGATCTAATATTGAGAATTATAGGGGAATTGCTAAGCTTTCAGCTATTCCTAAAACCTTTGAACAAATAATTACCTGTCAGCTTCAACATTCGTGTACTTCCATATTATCACCCTTTCAGCATGGGTTTGTGAGATGTAGGTCAACCACCACAAACCTACTTGAGTTTACCTCTTTAGTTCGGGATGGTTTTTTGGCTTGCAAGCAAACTGATGTGATTTATACGGATTTTAGTAAAGCTTTTGATTCAGTGAATCACGAACTTCTGATTCTGAAGCTTGATTTACTGGGCTTTCCGAAGAGTCTGACTTCATGGCTCTCAAGCTATCTTTCTAATAGAACCCAAAAGGTGCTTTATAAAAATATTATTTCAAAATCAATTCATGTTACCTCTGGTGTACCTCAGGGCAGTCATTTAGGCCCATTGCTTTTTACTCTTTTTATAAATGATCTGCCACAGATTTTGAATCATTCACGAGCTCTAATGTATGCCGATGATGTAAAAATTTGCTATACATGCTTGCCTTCGGAGTTAACTCGCTCAAATCTACTTCAGGTTGATTTGGACTCATTTCAACGCTGGTGTACAATTAATGCATTAGTTCTAAACTGTTCCAAATGTAAGTTCATGACATTTCATCGCGTGAAGCCTGTCCTGTCGTCTTATGCACTTTATGGCACTCTTATGGAGCGTATATCTTCGATTAACGATTTAGGGGTTCTGTTTGACTCGAAACTGAGCTTCAACTCACATATTTCTGCTATTACTAATAAAGCAATGGGTACCCTTGGTTTTGTGAAACGCTGGGCTAAGGAGTTCAAGGATCCGTATCTGACCAAAGTCCTCTACACTTCGCTGGTCCGCCCAATACTTGAGTATTGCTCGTGTGTTTGGTGTCCATTATATATTACTCATATAAAGCGTATTGAGTCTGTGCAGAAACAATTTTTAATTTTTGCTCTACGGGCCTTTAACTGGGACTCAAATCTTCATCTTCCGTCTTATAGAAGTAGACTTCTTCTCATTAATTTGCCAACTCTGGAAAATCGTAGAATATTACTCGGGGTAATGTTCCTGCATAAGCTAATTCTAGGTGAGGTTGACTCCTCTGAGCTGCTAAGTCGATTGAGCTTTGCAGTTCCTGCTAGGACGTCCAGACACTACGTGCCCTTCCATTTACCCCTGTGTCGTAGAAATTTTGACAAAAATGATCCTATACGTGTTTGGTGCTCGTACTATAACGACTTGTATAATTGCATTAGTATCGAATGTTCGTTTGTTGCCTTACGCAATGGTATACTTTTCAGTCTCAACTGATATCTTAAAGTTTATTTGTTTAATTTGTAATGATAGTTTAATTTTAGTTCTTGTTCAATGTTAAAATAAATTGTAAATTTTTAATTTATTCCATTTTTAATTCTATACTTGTATATATTTTTACGCTATCTTTTTTTTTATGTTACTTTCCTTTGTATTTTGTTAGTCGACCACTCTTGTTAGTTGACTTTAAATAATTAAAATAAATAATGTGATACCCATATCGTACAAACACATCTAGAGTCACCCCTGGTCCACTTTTATGGCGATATCTCGAGAAGGCGTCCACCTATAGAACTAGGCCCACTCCCTTTTAAAATACCATTAACACCTTTCATGTGATACCCATATCGTACAAACAAAGTCTAGAGTCACCCCTGGTCCAGAAAGGCCCACTCCCTCTTAAAATACTCATTAACTCCTTTCGTTTGATACCCATATTGCACAAACGAATTCTAGAGTCACCCCTGGCCCACCTTTATGGCGATATCTCGAAACGGCGTCCACCTATGGAACTAAGGATTACTCCCTTTTAAATACTCATTAACACCTTTCATTTGATACCCATATCGTACAAACGCATTCCTGGTCCATCTTTATGGCGATATCTCGAAAAGGCGTTTACCTATAGAACTAAGGCCCACTCCCTCTTAAAATACTTATTAACTCCTTTCATTTGATACCCATATCATACAAACAAATTCTAAAGTCACCCCTGGTCCGCCTTTATGGCGATATCTCGAAAAGGCGAACACCTATAAAACGAAGGCCCACTCCCTTTTAAAAATACTCATTAACACCTTTCATTTGATACCCATATTGCACAAACGAATTCTAGAGTCACCCCTGGCCCACCTTTATGGCGATATGTCGAAACGGCGTCCACCTATAGAACTAAGGCTCACACCCTTTTAAAATACTCATTAACACCTTTCGTTTGATGCCCATATTGTGCAAACAAATTCTAGGGTCACCCCTGGTCCACCTTTATGGCGATATCTCGAAACGGCGTCCACCTATGGAACTAAGGATTACTCCCTTTTAAAATGCTCATTAACACCTTTCATTTGATACCCATATCGTACGAACGCATTCTAGAGTCACCCCTGGTCCATCTTTACGGCGATATCTCGAAAAGGCGCCCATCTATAGAACTTAGGTCCACGCCCTTTTAAAATACTCATTAATACCTTTCATTTGATACCCATATCGTACAAACGCATTCTAGAGTCAACCCTGATCCACCTTTATGGCTATATCCCTAAATGGCGTCCACCTATAGAACTATGGCCCACTCCTTCATAAAATACTCTTTAATGTCTTTCATTTGATACACATGTCATACAAACACATTCCAGGGTTTCCCTCGGTTCATTTTCCTACATGGTTATTTTCCCTTATGTTGTCACCATAGCTCTCAACTGAGTATGTAATGTTCGGTTACACCCGAACTTAACCTTCCTTACTTGTTAATTCTATACTTGTATATATTTTTACGCTATCTTTTTTTTTATGTTACTTTCCTTTGTATTTTGTTAGTCGACCACTCTTGTTAGTTGACTTTAAATAATTAAATAAATAAATAAATAAATAAATAAATATGAAAGGTGTTATATATAGGTGGAACAGGGATGATTCAAGAATGTGTTTGTACGATATGGGTATCAAATGAAAGGTGTTAATGAGGGTGACTCTAGAATGTGTTTGTACGATATGGGTATCAAATGAAAGGCGGTAATGAGTATTTTAAAAGGGAGTGATCCTTAGTTCTATAGTTGGACGCCTTTTCGAGATATCGCCATAAAGTTGGGCCAGGGGTGACTCAAGAATGTGTTTGTACGATATGGGTATGAAATGAATGGTGTTAATGAGTATTTTAAAAGGGAGTGGGCCTTAGTTCTATATGTGGACGCCTTTTTCCATATATCGCCATAAAGGTGGACCAGGGGTGACTCTATAATGTGTTTGTGTGATATGGGTATCAAATTAAAGGTATTAATGAGGGTTTTAAAAGCGAGTGGCCCTTAGATGTATCGCGTTTTCGCGATATTGACCAAAATGTGGACCAGGGTGATCCAGAAAATCGTCTGTCGGGTACTGCTCATTTATTTATATATGCAATACCACGAACAGTATTCCTGCCAAGATTCCAAGGGCTGTTGATTTCGCCCTGCAGAACTTTTTCATTTTCTTCTACTTAATATGGTAGGTGTCACACCCATTTTACAAAGTTTTTCTAAAGTTATATTTTGCGTCAATAAACCAATCAAATTATCATGTTTCATCCTTTTTTTCGTATTTGGTATAGAATTATGGCATTTTTTACATTTTTCGTAATTTTCGATATCGAAAAACTGGGCGCGGTTATAGTCGGATTTCGGCCATTTTTTATACCAGGATTAAGTGAGTTCAGGTAAGTACGTGGACTAAGTTTAGTAAAGATATATCGGTTTTTGCTCGAGTTATCGTGTCAACGGCCGAGCGGAAGGACAGACGGTGGACTGTGTTTAAAAACTGGGCGTGGCTTCAACCGATTTCGCCCATTTTCACAGAAAACAGTTACCGTCATAGAGTCTATTCCCCTACCAAATTTCAGACGGATTGGTAAATTTTTGTTCGACTTATGGCATTAAAAGTATTCTAGACAAACTAAATGAAAATGGGCGGAGCCACGCCCATTTTGAAATTTTCTTTTATTTTTGTATTTTGTTGCATCACATCATTACTGGAGTTGAATGTTGACATAATTTACTTATATACAGTAAAAATATTAAATTTTTTGTTAAAATTTGACCTTTAAAAATTTTTTTTTAAAAAGTGGGTGTGTTCTTCATCCTGTTTTGCTCATTTTTATTTAGCACATATATAGTAATAGTAGTACGACCGCCAAATTACAGCTTGCAAAACTTTTAAATTACCTTCTTTTAAAAGTTGGCGGTGCCACGCCCATTGTCCAAAAACTTACTGCGTTTCTATTCTGCGTCATAAGGTAAACCCACCTACCAAGTTTCATCGCTTTAACCGTCTTTGGTAATGAATTATCGCACTTTTTCGGTTTTTCGAAATTTTCGATATCGAAAAAGTGGGCGTGGTTATAGTCCGATATTGTTCATTTTAAATAGCGATCTGAGATGAGTGCTCAGGAACCTACATACCAAATTTCATCAATATACCTCAAAATGTACTCAAGTTATCGTCTTAACGGCAGACGGACGGACGGACGGACGGACATGGCTCAATCACATTTTTTTTCGATCCTGATGATTTTGATATATGGAAGTCTATATCTATCTCGATTCCTTTATACCTGTACAACCAACCGTTATCCAATCAAAGTTAATATACTCTGTGAGCTCTGCTCAACTGAGTATAAAAATGGCAAAAAATCGAAAGTATGAAAATCCTAATTTGGTGCTACCATAGGTAGCAGAAACCGTAGGCAAAAGAAAAATGTGTATATGGTAGAAAGTGGAGGTATAAAAATACCAAGAAAAATTAAGTGTCAAACTGAAGTAGGAAAATTAAAAAAAAAGGAGGAAACGGAGAAACAAAAAGAAAAAAAAAGGTGGAGGCAAAAGTGCCACGACTAACTTATAAAATATGGAGTTATGGTAAAACTCAAAAATTATATGTTCGAAAAATAAATGCTTGGCCCCAGAAATGAACTAACCCTTTCTTCCTTTCCCAATCAAAATTATGACCCTTATAACAATATTTAAATAAACGTAATAATAAATCCAAAATATGTAAAATTCATAATATCATTCAGTGTGTTGTTGGAAAAGCTTCTCTCTCCGCCGATGTTTGTCGTTGCTTGTGTTACCAAAGTATGCGAACAGCCGAAAAATATACAAATGTTGTTACCAGCTTTGCGGTCGCCCAATGCCGCTGGTGAAAATTGCTATCGATGTAAAATTTTATTGTGTTTTTGCTGTTGTTGTTGCGGCTCAACTCCGCCAGTGAAAGATGTTATGTGTAAAGTTCCAAGTCCTTGTTGGTGATTCTGTTGTTGGGCGGTATGTCGCCAATATGAATAATTTGTTATTTTTGTTGTTGGTGTGGTGCACGCCGGTAAAAATAAAAATGTAGTGCAGTGCTTTTGGATGTGTGGTAATTGTTGTTGGCCGGAATGCCGCCAATATGCAATATGATGAGTTTGTTGTCGGCGTTGCGCCGCCAATGTAACCGAGATGGTGTAGTTGTTGCCGGACGGTATGTCGCCAAGATGAAAATATATACTAGTTGTGGTTGTTGCGGCCGTATGTTTCCAACAAAAAAAATGCTGTAGTGGTTGTTGTAGTGTCGGTTTGCCGGTACGAATGTAGTTGCTGCGTTCTAACCACGCCAATAAAATATGTTGCTAATGTCGAATGTGTTATTGTTGGGTGCTTTGCCGTCGGCTAAATAAAAACGTAGTGTGGTGCTTGTGGATGGGGGTAATTGTTGTTGGGCGGGATTTCGCCAATGTAAAAATATGAGATGGCTATGGTTGTTGTTGTTGCGGCCCAATGCCGCCTGTGAAAATTGCTATATTCTAAGTTACCAAGTTCTTGTTGGGCGGTACGTCGCCAGTATAAAATAGATGCTGTTGTGGTTGTTGTTGTGGTGTGCGCCACCAAATTAAAGATGTCGTGTAGTGCGTGGTAGTTGTTGCGGGCGGTATGTCGCCAAGTATAATGTATTTGTTTTTGGGCGGTACGCCGCCAATATACGTGCCCAGTGGGTCTTTCCCAAAGAAAAATCAATTGTGCGCTGAAATTACATACGAAAGAAAATCTATTTAGAAATTCAAAAGCAAAAGTATATCTATGTACATATATATACATAATTTGCCTACGGATTTCTTGTCTGCATAGTCATATATTCATCTACATACATATATTTGTATGCAGAGATGTATATGTCGATGCAAGATTTCTTTTGGCTTGCTCTGGAGATAGGCAAGGTTGAAGCCCCAGCTCCCGTCAAACATGCCTAAAAAAGAGTATAATATCTTACCCCTTGTAAATTGTAATTTTTTGACAACTGATTCCAGCTCTTTGCACGTCCCGCGGAAACTTTTCGACGCGCACAATTTTCTTTACAAAGCGGGCTAATTCGCGCACTACTAAAGACTATTCACTTTGTTATTTACGGTTGGAAACGCGCACTTCACTTGTAATTTTTCACTACTCACTTGCACTGGGCACTGTTGAAACAAGACTTTGGCCCGTTAGCTCAGTTTTCCCCTTCTTATAGCCACCGCCGTGGTAAGGAACGTTACCCAGAAACGGAAAATTTTTACCATTACATGCCAAACTTTCTTTTCGGCTTTCCCGTATTTTCCATCTATACAATCATGCACTCATACATTCACACGCTTACCGCTCCACAAAACGAACACCTACACAGATACATTTGGTTCGTGCCTTGACCGCTCACACTGATACATTCACACGTTCATAGCCTTGTACCAATACACATCTACATACATAATACAGAACAAAACAAACACATAGGTACATGGTATTCGTCAATGCTGCTAGGCTGTTAGCAACATAGTGACTGCTGCTAACAACCTGATGCCAACGCGCAACATCTCATTTCCGCTGCAACATTGTGTTCATTGTAGGTACAATGTTGTCTCTACGCGATGTTATTAGGTTAGTGGCAACATTGCGGCTAGGGCACGGACCT
>JARSSU010003694.1:0-24066 GCA_029619165.1 Eurosta solidaginis
AAGTATCTAGATGAATTAAATGAAAAAGAGCGGAGCCGCCCCCATTTTGAAATTTTCTTTTATTTTTGTATTTTGTTGCACCATATCATTACTGGAGTTGACATGTTGACATAATTTACTTATATACTGTAAAGATATTAAATTTTGAGTTAAAATTTGACTTAAAAAAAATTTTTTTTAAAAGTGGGCGTGTTCGTCTTCCGATTTTGCTAATTCTTATTTAGCACACACATAGTATAGGAATAACGTGCCTGCCAAATGTCATAATGATATTTTCAACGACTGCCAAATTACAGACTGCAAAACTTTTAAATTACCTTCTTTTAAAAGTGGGCGGTACCACGCCCATTGTCCAAAATTTTACTAATTTTCCATTTTGCGTCATAAGGTCAACGCACCTACCAAGTTTCATCGCTTTATCCGTCTTTGGTAATGAATTATCGCACTTTTTCGGTTTTTCGAAATTTTCGATATCGAAAAAGTGGGCGTTGTTGTAGTCTGATTTCTTTCATTTTAAATAGCGATCTGAGATGAGCGCCCAGGAACCTACGTACCAAATTTCATCAAGATACCTCAAAATTTACTCAAGTTATCGTGTTTACGGACAGACGGACGGACGGACGACATGGCTAAATAATTTCTTTTTTCGCCCAGATCATTTTGTTATATAGAAGTCTATATCTATCTCGATTAGTTTATGCCGTTATGGATTACCGTTATGCGAACGAAGTTAATATACTCTGTGAGCTCTGCTCAGCTGAGTATAAAAATGTAAACATTGTTATTAAAAAAGTATAAGTATAAAAAAAGATTTAAAGAAAAAACATACAAAAGCAGGAAAAATATAAAAGAAATTGTAGAATACAACTTTTCCAGCCCACGCCGATAAAATTCTGAAAAACAGACGCATTTCAATAATTTTGCACAAAATATGTAAAAGCGTAAAATCTGTTTTGTATGCCAATTACGTAAGGAATTTTCAATTATTTCAATTCACATTTAACTGCTGTTTTTCTTTCTTTTACTTACGCAAAATCTTTCGCACTTGACAATGAAATTGAATTACAGTTTGCATATTTGTTGCAAAAATGTTATTCATTTATTTATAAATAAAATTATTTAATTACGAAGTACTCACCTAAGTATGTGTGTATGTTTGTATGCAAGTTTTAAATTTCTAGCAAGGTCGTGCTGATGATTATGAGTTTTAAGTAGAATTTGTTGTTTAACGTTGACTCAACAGCTGATAACGAAAAGTGACTACAAAACTGATAAGTTTTGTATGAGTGGGAGGTGCCGCTTTTTTGTTGGGCACCAAGTTCAATTTGAGATAGTACAAGCAGTGGAATCATGCGGTAGACTTTGATTAAAATTATGTGGAAGTGTTTGCAAATAATTGAAAACAATACAAATAAATAATGCATGCATACACATAAACTTAGAGGGACATTCCATGTCAACTCAGTCTGCTGAGTGATTTTGTATGATTTCGCTAAAAATTTTTTTAGCTTTCGAAAATACTTTATATTATTTTGCCACCAAATGAAAGTTGTGAAGTTATGCAAACTTTGGGGTTTTTTGTAATAACTTTTTAAGCGCATTGCATACTTTTTAATGTAACATTTTGTGATTAATTTTCTGAAGCTTAGAAATGCCAAATATACATTTAACAAATTGTAATTTCAAGTAATAAAAAAGCACGGATTTTAAGATTGTTCGTATATTCGAGTTTTTTTTTATAAAAATTAAAAAAAATTTAAATTTAGTATTCAAGGTTCAAAACGAGCTCAAGGCCACAACAATAATTTTTTCGTAACGAAAAACAATTTAAATTTAGAAAAAAATTTATATATCAAAATTTCATATTAATCTATATTGACTTTTTCAACTTAAAACAATAAAATTGAATTGCTTGTTTCTAATTTTTTTTCTCAGAAAAATCTAAAAAAAAACTAAAAATTATATTTCACTAAAAGGCGGCCTTCACCTTTCTAATTTCACGTAAAAAAAATTAAGCAGGGATTTTAAGATTTGTTGGTATATTAGTTTTTTTTTAAGATTTACAAAAAATTTGTATTGTTTTTTTCAGAATTTTCATGTTAACTCCATATCTTAACTTAAGAAAAAATTAATTGCTTATTGCGTTATTTATTTTTTCAGAAAATTTATAAAAAAAAACTTGTGGAAATAATATTTCGCTAACAGGTGGCTTAGAATTTCAACTAAACAAAGTACGCACGGCTTTTAAAGTTTGTTCGTATATACGAGTTTTTTTTATACCAATTTTCTTTTAAGGATTTTCATTTTAAATCCATATTTGATCACATTTTAACTTAAAACAAGTAAGGAAGGCTATGTTCGGGTGTAACCGAACATTACATACTCAGCTGAGAGCTTTGGAGACTTATGGCATCAAAAGTATTCTAGAACTATTAAATTAAAAAGGGCGGAGCTACGCCCATTTGAAATTTTCTTTTATTTTTGTATTTTGTTGCACCATATCATTATTGGAGTTGAATGTTGGCATAATTTACTTATATACTGTAAAGATTTTAAATTTTTGTTCGAATTTGACTTAAAAAAAATTTTTTTAAAGTGGGCGTGTTCGTCATCCGATTTTGCTAATTTTTATTTAACACACATATAGTAATAGGAGTAACGTGCCTACCGAATTTCATCATGATATCTTGAACGACTGACAAATTACAGCTTGCAAAACTTTTAAACTACCTTCTTTTAAAAGTGGGCGGTGCCACGCCCATTGTCCAAATTTTACTAATTTTCTATTTTGCGTCATAAGATCAACGCACCTACCAAGTTTCATCGCTTTATCTGTCTTGGTAATGAATTATCGCACTTTTTCGGTTTTTCGAAATTTTCGATATCGAAAAAGTGGGCGTGGTTGCAGTCCGATTTCGTTCATTTTAAACAGCGATCTGAGATGAGCGCCCAGAAGCTACATACCAAATTTCATCAAGATACCTCAAAATTTACTCAAGTTATCGTGTTTACAGACGAACGGACAGACGGACGGACGGACGGACATGGCTAAATAAATTTCTTTTTTCACCCAGATCATTTTGATATATAGAAGTCTATATATATCTCGTTAGTTTATGCCGTTACGGATTACCGTTATGCGAACAAAGTTAATATACTCTGTGAGCTCTGCTCAGTTGAGTATTAAAATTGAATTGCTTGTTTCGTAATGTCTTCTTTTTTCCAGAAAACTCATAAAAAAAAACAAATAAAAATAATATTTCGCTAAAAGTTTAGAATTTTTTAAATTTCACATTTTATAAAGAGCTAAAACATGATTTTTTCCTCAACGAATTTTTATTTTTTTAAATGATAATTTGGTAGAAGTTTCAAATGTTTTTATAAATTTAAAACAGCTTTTTATAAAAATTCTTTTCTCTTTTTGAATTATATAAAATTTAGATTTTGTTTAGTACTATAAATTTTAATCTATATTGTATTTTTTTTTACTTTTAGTCAATATATAAAAAAAAATATATAAATACTCGATGCAAATTGTTAAAAAAAAATGGTAACTTTTAATATTTATAAAATTTAACGAATTTTGAAATATATTCTCCGAAATCACAAGTGCTAATCTTTTACTCGTATGGGGAAAAATTTAGTAAAAATAAAAAATATTTTTTTTTACGGTGACATACCTACAAACATAAATAAAAGTTCCATGTACTTTGTTTTTGTAAATTCGATGCACCAATGTCAAAATCGTCGGAAGTTGATGTATCAAATCAAATAAAAAAGTTCAAATCAGCTGTCCCATGTTGCCACTTTATATAGTTACGCCATGAAAGTGCCAGAGTCGATTGTCTACAAAAAAGTTTTATACAGTTTTTTTTATTTAATATCGGAAATATTTTTCGAGGAGTACTTAATTAAAAAAAATTTTAAATTTTAATTTAAAAAAGATGTTCAAATTTTAGCTAATCGGTAATGCAAAAGTTGATTTGACACAGAATGCCCCATAGGTGCACACTTACATGTGTACATATCAGTAAGACTATTATGAGGTACACGGAATATTTTTATTAACCTGATGATTTCATAAATTTATATTGATATAATAACAGTAATTTGAAGAGAATGTATCTATGGTAAGTTTCAGGCCGAGCTTCTTAAGTAGGGGATGTATTAAATTAAAATATTTCTCTCTATCAGCTCTTCTGAAAGACTTTCAATACGAATATTTATACTTACAAATATTAATTAGTTACAATATATTACTTTAGCAAAATGGCACATCGCCGAAACCGATGCGTCTTCAAACAAAATTTACTAGGGACGACCAATTTTTGTTAAACGTAAGCTCGCTTAGCTAGACTGATTAGTTGGCCCTTGGAGTGGATATCTTTGATGTCTCCTGGAATGTCACGTGGAATGATTGTACGACCGTAGGTATGGAGTGCGAGCCACACTATATACCATATTGTTCCAAATTTTATATGATAAGCTTACTTGAAAGGCTTAGCTACTTGTGTTGTTGTTGCAACCGCAAAGACACTCTCAGAAGCTTTAGGGAAGGGTTAAGGCTGCAAACATTCCTTACTGTATATAAATCCAGTATGCGCCGGTAGTAACACCTTCATCGAATCTACGGGTCTATGGATTTTATTTTTCTCTGTCGACAGGTATGCCTCAACGCGGAAGTGTTTTAAGTCCCTCAACCACTGGGCCGATGAGTTTTAGTTCTGTCATAGCTAATAAGATCAGATAAGGCGGCAAGATTACCATTTAGAAAGTACTTCTTTCCATATTAAGAGCTGTTGTTATTGCAGATTATAACAATAAAAATAAAAATTTTGAATTGTATTTTTTGGCGACCTTTTGAAGAAAATTAGATTAAACAGTTATCTTCCTTATACTCCACCTCCAACTCTACCGTTTAGCTTGGAGCCGTCCGTGTATATGGAAGTGCTGCTGCCCATAGCAAGGCACTTATCCGACTCCGCCCAGGCACCCCAGCTGGGATTTTTATGTTAAAGATGGTTTCCGCAACTGTTGTGGTCGCACAGCAATTCGTGCTAGGAGGAAGAAAACTGTATTTGTTTAGTATACTTGAGTGTCCTGTGGTTTGTTGTGGTTGTTCCAACACGACAACTCCCTTAGACGCAGGGCTGACTTGCCGCTGCTCGATGACCAGCTAGATCCAATGGAAGGATGTCAACAGCTTCGATGAAGAGCTTCGCTAGGCGTTGTTCTTAGAGCCACGCTTATGCTTATCATGCTGATCTGTGGACTTTACCCAACAAGTTTAGGTTTAACGCCTTGCTCAAGGCTGCACACCATACGACTATCCCATACAGCAGTATGGGTCAGATAATCGCGGTATAATCCATCTGCATATGTTGGGGTGACTCCCCATTTTTTGCCAATGGCTCTTTTATACATATATAATGCAATGTACGCTTCTTTTATCGCTGAATACCTTCCAGTTCAGCTTTTTGTCTAAAACTACGCCTAGAAATGTGGCCTTATCTGCCAGGCTTAGGCACCACCCTGGGGCGTGCCCCTTGCGGCAAATCGTGTTATATCACCCTTCCCCAGTGAGGAAAGCACTTTCCTTCCATTGAGCAGTTGATCAATCAGTCACACTACGGGTCTATTTACGTCCAGACCAGTTAAAGCATTGTTAACGGCGTCTGGACTTATACTGTTGAATGCTCCTTCAATGTCTAGGAAGGCCACAAGATAATAATCCTTTTCGAACGAAGATGTTTCGATAGTGGATACTAGGCTGTGTAGCGCAGTCTCCGCAGATTTACCTTTGGTGTACGCGTGTTGATAGCCCGAAATGAGGTTCCTATCAATGTTTGTAGTGAGAAAATCGCTACACTCAGAGAAAAAATCGTTCTAAATGAACGAAACAAGTGCAAAATTAAGACCTTCGTTGACAAAAGTCTGTTAAGTACGTTTTTCGTAACTCGTGACCAATGGGCTTGTTTTAATAACGGTTTTTTCAAGCACACCGTTCGTATCTTATGACCACTTGGTACTGATGTGTGAACCTTCTGTGCTCATTTCAAGCACTAATTGGGCTTGATTTAAATTCTTTTGTTCTCACGCTTGAGAACGATTTGTGGTTGATTTAAGATTTTTCGGTCTCAATTCAAGAACGGTTTGTGCTTGATCTTTGTGGGAGGCGAGCAAATTGTTTTCCAATTAGTACCCATTTATTATTTTTTTTATTAATAATAATTTTTTTTGTCATTAATAAAAATATTAATAACAAAAAATATTATTAAAGTCCAAAAATTAAAAAACGCATAATATGCATTTTTTATGGCTTTCTCTTATTGAGAAATTCTTCTTTTTATTGATGTAATCTGAAATATACTTAAAACATTTGATACGATTTGGAGAATTACCTGTACATATGTGAATGGAACTGAACGAAAAATATGAGTTAGAAAAAAATTTAACATAAAAGAATCGTTTAAAAACTTCAGAGTTTGATGGTGTTCGAACTCGCGCCACACAATCGCAATCGCAACCATCATAGCCGCTGGGCCACCACGAATGCTTGGTAGCTTGTGCCAAATATTGTATTTAACATTGTAGTTCGCACGAATTGTACCGTTTCTTTTTTCTTGGGCTTAATTTAAGAACATCGTTCTCATTAATAGAACATTTGTTCATATTTTAAGACCAGCCGTTCTCTTTTCAAGAAAATGGTTGTCAGTTCAAGGACAAGGTTGTTGTTTTGAGAACAGGTTGTTCGTTTTTCAAGAACAAAAAAGTAGAACATGAAAAGTTTGAATTGAGTCCGGTGGTGCTGGATTTTAGAACGGCGTTTTTCTCTGAGTGTAACTATTCTCTCTAGGGTCTTGAGTACGAAGGATGAAAGACTGATAGGTCTGTAGTCCTTCGGCTCGTAGTGAGAGGCTTTGCCTGCCTTAGGAATGAATATGACAGTGCGCTCCTCCTTGCACAC
This sequence comes from Eurosta solidaginis, assembly GCA_029619165.1. Lineage (NCBI taxonomy): Eukaryota > Metazoa > Arthropoda > Insecta > Diptera > Tephritidae > Eurosta > Eurosta solidaginis. The sequence goes on from JARSSU010003694.1 coordinate 6,968, forward strand.
GGAATATAGTTGCAGAGCCAAACAAGCGGTATATATGTGCCGCATCCAGTTCGCTGATAACTCCAAAGAGTAGATAAGTTGAGCGGGGACAATCCCGCCTGGTCCAGCAGCCTTAAAAGGTTTAACACTTTTAACTGCCCACCTCACCCTCTCCTCAGTGATGGGTATATTCACAGCTTGGTTTGCTGCAGGTACTTCCGTTGCGTTGGTCATATTTCCCGGGAAATGTGTGTCGAGGAGCAGCTCTAGAGTTTCCCTTCTGTGCTGACCCAGGTACCATTTGGTCTCCGCAGAAAGCTAGTAGCTGTTTGCGTCTTAGAAAGCACGCATCGTAGCCTTGATGTGTCAACGACACTTTCGAATCCAGTGCAGAAATTTCTCCATGAAGTTCTCTTCGCTTGTCTCAGGACTTTTTTGTAGGTCCTTAGTTTTCCTTGTATTCTAGCCCGTTATCAAGGAATTTGGCTTTGTTAAACTGTTCTCTACAGGATTTACGAAGTAGGTCCAGATCATGGGACCACCAGTGAGGTTTACGCTTACCGCGTAGTTTTGGCATTGGACAAGCCTGTTCTAAGGCATTTGAGAATGCCGATGTGAAGGTTTCTACCAGACACTTTAGCTCCTCCGTTGATGGGGGGATTTATGGGGGCAGTGCTTGTAGTTCTCTTGCTAACAGATCATTATGTAGTTTGTATTGCGTGGGTTACGTCTCGCAATGGGCTGATCGACGAAGAACTTTAACATTACTTCAATATACCGGTGGTCTGAGAAGGAATGTTCCTCAAGAACACGCCATTTTTTAACCCACCCAAAAAACGCTTTCGCTACAAATAGTGAGGTCATAACCTCTTTACGGTTTTTAGTAATAAAAGTTGATTCATTACCTACATTGCAAACTACCAGGTTAGTTGTTAAAAGGTAATCAAAAAGTGACTCACCACGAATGCTTATGTCGGAACTACCCCACTGCACGTGGTGGGCGTTTGCGTCTGTCCGATGAGCAGATGGCTTTGCTTGAGTCGGCCACCAGATCCTTTACCGTCTTTTGCGGAGGAGGTTCTTCTGCGTCGTACGGCATATAAACGGAGGCTAGCGTTAATTGGGTGCCTCCGCTTGCCAAGCTGGCCGCTGTAACGTCACCATTGCTATAGTTAGGTAAGAGAAAGATATTTAGCTCAGACTTTACTAAAATGCAGGTTCTAACTTTACCTTCATCTGCAGCTCGGATGAGCTTAAACCCAATGGCCCCCAATCCACAAATCCTTGAGTTGTTCACCCAGGGTTCTTGGATAGGGATCGACGTCGCCTTTAGAAAGGCGACTGACGAGGGCAGCCGAGGCTGCCTTACTTTTGTGCAGGTTTATCTGAATAAACCTCAGCATGAGCTTGCTCAGACTCCCCTGCCTCCATCACCGTGATGTTGTAATCCTCTCCGTCGCTATCCAGTAGAGCATGCTCCATAGACAAATTGCCCAGAGCCCCTGCGCAATTTGAAGTGGCGGAAACCAGGCTTTCGGCGACGGAGATTTCCGCTTCCACTTCGGGTTGCCTCAATGTCCGTGTCCAAAGAGGCACTCGAAAGAGATGCGCGCTGTGCGTCCCCACGGTATACGTGAATTACGACCTCCCCGAGGCCGTAAAACACTCTTCCTTTGCTCTGTCTAAGGGGCTCGAGAGCTTCCTTATTCAGGGCCAACACGACCTGTCTCCTAGGTCCTACAGCGTCCTCGACTTGGATGACACTCCAGGCCTGCGTTGGGAGAGCTGGGTTCATTAGTTGCAGCATCCTGAGAATTCTCTCAGGTTCTGCTGGAACTGCTGGAATCCATGCCCTGGCCCTTGGCCGAGGCCGAATTGTCCTTCCAGTCGACGACCTGAATAATCGCCCAGGGATAGACTTGTCCCAGCTTTACGACTGCTGCCTTGTACAGCGCAACAGACCTTGCGTCTTCGCATGCGAGTACCTTGATTTGGCCCTGGTACCATCCTGCATCAGAACCTCGCGGCGGACTACCCAGAGACTCCATCAGCACGTCGAGATCGGCGTTACCGATTTCATTCCGGACGTACGGCCACTGGTCTTTAGGGATTGCACCATGGTCATTCCCTCGGTCCAGGATTCCTATAAGGATCCGTCCCTTGGCTACCTCGGAAAAGCTGGGTTTGGCTACCGCGGGGTGATTCTGGTGCCTTTTCGGCGGTGGTTTGATATCCTCGTCGGATCTTCGACGCTTGTATGGGGTTGCGCTTTCTACTTTTGTTCGGCAGTAGAACTCGCGCCCTTTCCACCGAATTCCTGGCGTTTTCTGACAACGTTTCCAGCGGAACGCCCTCATACATTGACAGGACTTTTGCAGCCCTTCTGTTGTTCCTGTGGAACGATCCCTTGTGGGACTCTTCTTGAGATGGGGTCCGACCCGTAGTTTCCCTCGCAGTCGTACCCCCGGATGATGTCTTGTCTATGGCTCCTTTCTCCTTTGGCTCAGTGTAACCAGATCGTGAGACCCCTGTCACAGCAGTGGGGAGGATAGTCGCCGTACCGGCGTTAGATGGGCGCCCAGCATCAGCAGGCGCGTCAGTGTCGCCGTTGCTAGCGCAACTACCTTCGCCGCCATACTGGTGCTTGCCCCCGTAAGATCACCTAAGGCCGTATTGACTGAGGTTGCCCTCTTTTCGTCCATGGGGAGCCGACCCGTCGTTTCCTATGCAGTCGCTCCCCCGGCAGAAGTAGCTGTTGCGGCCCTGTTTTCCCTTGGCTCGGAGTGGCCAGTCGGGAGACCCCTACCACAGCCATGGGAAAAATGGTTGCCATCCAGGCGCTTGGTCAGTGTCCGGCAACATCAGGCGCGTCAGGCTTCGCCGTCTATAATGGTGCCGACCCCCACCAAGTCGCTCTTCCCTCTAACATTGGTAGCCCTCCCTACCGCTTACCGCGGTAAGACCATTTCTACTCTCTGAGGCGGCCCGGTGTCAGAGAGGCTCCATACAAATATAGCCAGATTAACCTCCCGGCTGCAAACCATCCAATGCGCATGGTGCCGCATAACACCCTGGATTGCGAGGGGGCAGATCTTGGTCATCGCTCACCCTAGGACTAGGCCACCGCAGTCATGGAGATCCATATCAACCTGCGTCCTACTGGGTGGCATAGTCCTGTGTTCAGCGACTAAGCCCTCGCATCGCGGCAAGATGTCTGTCCTTCGCGAGGGTTAAAACGATTTAGGTCGCATCAAAACAAAACGCACCAGTCGCTTATGTATCGCAACATTAGCTGTATTCAGTTAGAAACAACAACAGAAGATAAGTCTTTATCTGAGTTTGAGTTTTGCATGGAAAGGAGTGCTTTCCTCTGCTGTGACCAGTATATGGTTCTTTCGGTCTCGATTGTATGCTACAGTGTCCACATCGACAGAACAAAATTTGGCTGCCGTCAATCTCGACGTGGTCAATTTGGTTTCGTGTTTTTTGACCGGAAAACAGCCAGCTAACTTGAAAAAGGGTACTACCGACTGTCAATTTCGGGTCAGTCTGTGAAGCTTTAAGTTGTCCGTGTCGAGGACCAACTTCTTTTGCCTTGTGTACCATGGCGCTAAGTACACTATTTTGATGGCGCGGCGGGGTAGTTCTCGTATGCTCTTTTAAATCGCTCAAAGAAGGAAATATCAGCAGTTTGCCTCGGACGGGCGTAGGTGCAGATGAATGCTATGTGATTAAGATCGGGCGTAGGTGATGCGGTTTGTTTGCCGCCACAAATCCAACAAAACTGCTGTGCTCGTCTAGCTTTACCAGAGATATTTAGTCGACGCTTCAAGATTCGCACAGAGGCGTTTATCATAGGTAAGTAGCCCAAGACGATATTTGGACCTCGTAGTGGGCCCAGGTTCAGGCCACTCTGCTACGCTAGCCGTCAGTCACGACGAGATCTATTTGGTTTCTTGTTCTACGATCAAGACACAGCCAAGTAGCTTCATCTAACTATCTTTTTATGCTGAAGCTTGGTACTGTATGGTAATCTCTACTCCGTCGCCGAGTGCCTTTCCCATCACAAAACCAGCACCCTCTCTTCAAACTGAAAACAGCCAAGTAGCCGAAATAGTACATTCTTCCAAATCGTTGCTCTGGTGTCATCACAAAAAGATCTTATACGAGGCTCGTTACACAGTTTCCCTCATTTTTAACCTGGCGGTTCTAAGCTCAGTGGACATCCCGGTATTATAACACCCCTTACTACAAGCAAGCCTTACCGCGAACATATTCTAAGCCTTGTAACCCTTAAACCGGCTGAGGACCGGCCGGACATAAATATCCCCGAGCCTAAGGTTGTATGACTAATGCAAGATGACACTAAGTTGATACACTCTATCTCTTTTGAGCTTTGAATATTGCTGAAACGCCCTACTAAAAACGTGACTAATCCTTTTATATTAATGTTTCCTACATCAAGAGTCATACTCTCTTATGGCGGCCGTAATTTTGCGGCGTCCGGCAAGATCGACGCGTTGACAATATTTTGCTGATTTTCCCGGAAGATTCTAGCTTTGATCGCTTCGTCTTCCTTTGAAACGCCTTTCAATTCTAAGCTCATAATTCATATAAGAGGTCACGTAAAACTCGATAGTCCACAGTTTATCCTTCACGAGCTTAATCACCAGCATGTTTTGAAGATTAAACCCAATTTGTAAATTATTTATCTAATAACAATCGGCTCCATCAAAAGTTCCGTTCGCAAAAAAGATTTACTCACATTTATTTTTCATTTGTTGGTATTATAAAAACAAGTAAGGAAGTCTAAGTTCGGTTGAAACCGAACATTGCATACCTAGCTCCTGTTGTGTTTTGTGTGCTTAATAGTGTCACAAGGCTGCGCAATAATACATATACATATGGTTCTATCCTGAACTAATTTTTCTTCGAGTTATGGCTCTCGAAACATGGAAAAGTGCTTAGTCTTAAAAGGGGCGGTGCCACGCCCCTTTTTTAAATTTGAAGTTTTTCCTATTAATTGTTATAAATCCACTTGGGAAATGAAATACCATTGATATAAAGCTCTTTTTTGCAAAGATATAGCTTACTTTATTCGTCCACGACCCTTTTAAAAATCTTTTATATAAAAGTGGGCGTGGTCCTTAACCGATTTCGTTAATTTTTCTTCAAATCATTCCTCATAGTAAAGGCAACCTCGCTGCCGAATTTTGTTACGATAGGTTTAACGGTTTTTGATTTATGATTAATAATATTTGTAAAATTGATTTTATCACAAGTGGGCGGTGCCACGCCCATATTAAAAATTTTTCAATTTTTATCAAGAGTCTCAATATCAGTCCACACGTCAAACTTCAACCTTTTAGGTGTATTATTTACTAAATAATCAGGTTTTTTGTGTTTTCCAAAATGTTATATATATAAAAAGTGGGCGTGGTTATCATCCGATTTCGCTCATTTTCAATACCAAACTTTTCTGGGTCCAGATAAGCTCGTGTACCAAATATGGTGAAGATATCTCAATATTTACTCAAGTTATCGTGTTAACGAGTAGACGGACAGACGGAAGGACGGACGGACATGGCTCAATCAAATTTTTTTTCGATACTGATGATTTTTATATATGGAAGTCTACATCTATCTGAATTCCCTTATACCTGTACAACCAACCCTAATCCAATCAAAATTATAATACCCTGTGTACAAGTACAGCTGGGTATAAAAAGAGTTTCTATAAGACTATTTTGCCCCATCAAACCGCGCTACCGATTGCCGCCTTAGATTTGTTTATTTGTTATTCTTTTTATTATTTTTTTGTCCGCCATTGAAAATAGTATTTTATGTTGAATGTTTCAGTTTTCGAATTCCGTCGAAAACATTTTTGCTGCATTTGCGACGCAGCTGTTGTTGTCTGTTTGTTGTTATTTGTTGCCTGCTGACTGGTTGGTTGTTTAGTTGTTGGTCGTCACAATGCCGCCATTTCTGCTACTTTTGGTTGACGGTCGCGCTTGCTTTTGTTTTGCCGCTTTCGTTGAGTTTTGAGTCCGCGCCCGCGTCGCCTGATTGTCGTCTAAATGATAGCGCGAATAGCTGCCTGGCTGCTTATCGACCCTTGGCTCTAGTCGTTTGTGTGTTGGAGCTGTTGGAGCGGCAGTTGCTGTCGCTGTCGCGCACATTTTTCAACGTAGTGGAATTTGAAATATTTTTTACTTTAAAACAGAAAACATTCCATGCAACATCCGCCGCGTTAAGCTAAACGCGGTCTCGTTAAGCAGAACATATAGGAGTTGTTATTTTTGCGCGGGTGCACAGTGGGAAAAAGTGAAGGTAGAATGGCTCAATGTAAATTTATTTTACATATAATTCTCGTGTTGTTGTTGTTGTTGTTGTAGCGATAAGGTTGCTCCCCGAAGGCTTTGGGGAGTGTTATCGATGTGATGGTCCTTTGCCGGATACAGATGCGGTACGCTCCGGTAACACAGCACCATTAAGGTGCCGGCCCGACCATCTCGGGAACGATCTACGTGGCCCCCTTCAGGTCATCCCTCCCTCCACACCCCCAAGTTTCGTGAGGAGCTTGGGGTCGCCAGAGCCTCGTCTGTTAGTGAAACAGAATTCGCCGCGGATAATTCTCGTGTCACGTTGTTATCTGCAATGGAGTTCGAAACTGAGATGTGATTAGCATTTCGTACGTGGGTAGCCTTAGTCACAGGATAGGATACTTCTTTTTCTCGGCGATGGACCAGTGACCGATCGATAGAGAAAGATGGTATATGGGATTTGGCTGGCAGATGGAGATATTGTGATTATTAGAAGGCGCTTCAGAGGGAGGGCGACAGAAAGAACGAAATAATGAGAAGAGAAGGAAAAAGTGCGGAGAACTCTCTACCTCACCATTGTATTGAAGGATTTCCTTTTTAGAATTGTTTTGAATCTAAGATGGGACAGGGTGTTTTTGAAACAAATTCCGAGACATTGCATAGCTCGACTCGTCAAGTGTGATCTCTTTGCTGGTGCAACTATCAGCGCAATCGATTGCCAGATTTTTAGTTACGAATCGTCAGCTCTTAAGATCTATGAGTAAAGTAGTCGTGAGAATTTTTCCCTGTGAGTTTCAAATGAAATGTGCTCTTATTATATTATTACCTGGGTGTCTCCCAAGAACTCCGTTCTCTGCCCTTTAACGACTAGTATTAATATAACATTTAAACATCACTGTCATATCGATACTCAGATCATCGATTTTAAAGAGTATGGAACTATGCTCACGAAGTATTTACTCTCATCGTGGAGATACCACCAAGCAGCAACTTGAAGGGAAGCGTCTTCTTGATGTGAGACATTTCTATGATGGGAGCATTAATGGTCTGCATTATACTAAACTGCCGTTTGTTTTACTTGTGTAGCAATGGCTCTGAAAGACATTTTATTTCTTTGTCAAATCTCCTGTGACGAATGCTTTGCCTAAAAATCTAATCGAATAAATGATAACTAACAAATCGAATTAATCAACTAACTATGTCGGCGATTAACTAACTAATCAACAAACTAAATATCTAATCAAAAATACAAGGGACTAATAGGGTTACTACTGGACGCTAATTAGCCAACTTGCTAACTAACACAATAAATATCTAACTGATTAACTGATTTTCTAAATAATCTAACTAACTTTCTAAGTCACTCATTAACTAATCCATTGAATAATTTAACTGGGTGCTTAAGTATATAACCTAACCCACAATTTAACTAGTCTAACTAATTAAATATTTATCTAATTGACTAGACAGGTGATTTACCACCTTACTAACCAATCAACCAACTAAATAACAAAAGACTAGGCAAATAACTCAACTAGCGAACTAAATAATTTCCCGACTAAGTCACTTAATAACTAAACTGAATATCTAACTGACATACTAAGCTTAATAGCCTTGCTTACGAACTAATTAATTAATTGACTGCGTAATTCACTACCAAATCCACTGAACAATCTAACTGGGCCACTTACTAACTAATCATTCAAATAAATAGCTAACGACTAGCTACGTAAGTGAACTAACGAACTAAATAACTAAAATAACAAACTTATCAACTAATTTATACACTAAATATCAAACTAACTTACTGACTACATAAGTTACTAACTAACATCATTAGTAACTAAACATTAATGAATTAACTAACTTAACTAACTAACGCACGAACGAATTAAGTAATGCAACTTATTAACTCTTTGATTAACTAGTTAACTGACTAACTAACTAACCACCTTACTAACAAATCAAACGATTGATTAATTAACTAACTTAATAACCCAGGTAAGAACTAACGAACTAAATAATTAATAATAATAACTAACTAGCAGACTAATCAGACATCTTTCCAACTTACTCAATTAACTCATCAGACAACTAGCTAGCATATGTATCTAATTAAATAATGAATAATCTTACTAATTATGAGCCTATACCTTAACTAAGGCCAAGCTTTCGCCCAAAGGCATATCTCTTTTCGAGGGCTATATGTGTGTGTTGAGGGCTTTAGAATATTCCCGCGGCAAGGAGTGGCTCTCGTTAGAGGCAACTAAAATCGGTATACCCGAAGGTTTGATGCTATTACCAAAACGTATCGGGTTTTACGGTTACAATAACTGCAGCAACAAGGCCTCTAGCTGGTTAATATCACTCAAATCTGGAAAATTATCTATAATTGTATTTGTCTGGTTGTAGTGCGTGATTAGTTTGTTACGACAACAGACCAGAACGAAAAATTGCACTGAAGAGGCACAACGCCGAAAGCCCTCCAACATCAATTCAAAATTGATATTAATTGTTTTTGAGCTCTTAATATTTTTATTTTCACTAAAAATTCGTACCTTCTTCCCCACTGTACAACTTCAGTTAAGCTCATTTGGATTGGTTGGATTTTGTCACACGGATTGTACGTTTCAATGGTGTTGTTAAGGTGCCAATTGTTGGATTGTGTGCTTCTGATGTTGAGGGCCCTACGAAGTTGCATTCACAGTGCTTTTAGAACTCCGATTCCCACAGCCTTCAGTGTTCCAACTTATTTATTTTTCGTATTTTTATATAAATTTCTGTTTCTTTAGTGTGAAAAAAGAAGTCGAAGTCATATATATGCTTGCTGGGCAAATAAGTTATTCACGGTTCATCGTCCCCTTAAAGTTTTCACCAAGAGTTAGATACAAGAACCAGGTTTATATTATCCAGATATATTCAAACAAATCTGCAGTTATGCATTAGAAGTTTGTCAAATGAAAGGCACCGGTATCTTACCCTTGAAAAACCCTTGGAAGACGGCCGTTGCCTAATTTAGGTTGAAAAGGTTAATTAACGTTTGAGTTCATCTAACGAAAGGTTACTCAGCTGGCTCACACGCTTTGGGAATGGATTTGGAATTCCCAATGACTAGACTTTAGAGTATCATTGCCCAAACTGATTGCCACTCCGCTATTATACTTTTTCATTCATAACACAGCTCGCTGCCTGTAGGGATAACTTGGAACCAAAGAGTAAGAGAAAACCAGATAATTTTAATTTTATGTTTTCGAGAAAACTAATTATTTAAGGAATGCCGCGTTGCATCGAGCAAATACTATGGCAGTATTGACTGAGTTGAGAGCAACGGACATGCAACTGCTGAAGGGGCGCCACGGGAAACAAGAAACGTGGTTAGTTTGAAAACGGCAGCCATTTTTCTACTGAAAGCACGCAAACCTCGTCAATGTTAATACTTTTTGATGAGACAGCGTTAAAGAGGATCGCATGCTTTTCGCTGAAACCTTATTCGTCAAACAAACATATTTGTTGTAAGATGCCGATATATTTATGTAGCTTTGGTTGGCAACATTTGTCGATACTTTAGATTCACACCAGAGCTGTTGTTAGTATTAAGAGTACATTGCCAAATTTCAACTGATTTTAAAGAAAAACAGATTTCTAAGCTAGCCATTATTGCCAGCATGAAGTCAACTTGGGAATAAGATAAACTTGGGTGTCACTGTGATACGGTGGCATCCCGTCACTTTAGTCGTGTAACGTTCTAGGATGCTTACTGCAGTCCATTTTTTACTGAACTATCTGTTTTGTGTGATTTTCCCTTGAATATACTTCGTACGTCCTAAAAGTAGACAGGTATGCCAGTATGCAGGTATGTCTGACTCACCTGGGCTCCCTTTGGGCATACAGTAATTATACCTTTGCCGCTGTGCTGCTTCAGCAGCATAACAAACACCAATCACACCTCTAAGTAGTTACCACCACATACGCTGCCAGTGTAAACGCAATCTGAAAGAGAATGGTATGCACGGCACATTGCAATTGAAAGCTTGGAGACAATTCATTCGCGAAATAGTTCTTTCAGGTAGTAAGAGACTTCTCAAATAGTTAATCATGTCTGATGCTAGAGTACAAATTAGTTTCACTTAACAAAAAGGTGGCAAACTCTGATTTCATCAAGGAAAGCCTATAACTAAAAGCCACTTGTGGATAGTTCACTTACACCATCAATCAAAAGCCCTTCACAAAACCATTGCTGTTGGTGGCTTCGGCAATATGGTTTAGCAGCGGACTTGAAGTGAATGCAACCTACGTACCTTATTTATCGACAAGAGTCTTGTGTCCGCCGCCACCGTACCTTCGTGGAAATCACCTCGGGTTGTAAAATTAACAGTTTCAACTAAAATTTGTATATACATTTATATTTGTTGATATGCATCTCTATATGTATATAAATGGGAAAGTCTGTATGGGGTGTAGCACTACGCCTAAACTACACACCCGAATAAAGCGAAAATGTACACTGGTATTAGAGAAAATTGCAAAGTTTGCAAACGGCGATGGCTACTAGCACATGTTTCTGAATTTCACTTCTTCATCAGCTAGCTTCTCGGGAGATGAGTATTGAACTCGAAATCTCCAACATTCATATTTTATACTAGTGTAAAGGCAGATGCCTTTAACCACTCAGCCATACGAAAGCCCCGCAGCTCGCTTTGCCATTAGCCTTTTTGTTCACATTCCTTTTATTCACCATTTAGGTACTTACTATTTCTATATTCTTTTTAATCCTAATTGTGTGGAATATTCATAGGCGCGCTCTTAAGCGCTCTTAAGCATGTCTCCCTAATTAAACACAGATAACGAAAATGTATACAGTTATATATTTTGCTCGCAGAACGGTAATATGCATGGTTTTTTCACAAAAAATGTCGGGAAGTGGACCAGGGGCCGACCATTCTAAATAAAATAGTTTACTGTGCGATTTACTTGAAATTGTGTAAATTCCGTGCTCATTATTTAAGAAATTTTTCTTTATGAATGGAGAAAGTGCATGGGGGAGCTTGAGGAAAGAAAGTGGGAAAGAGAAGAGAAAAATCGAGAAAGTCAAAGGGAGCAAATAGGAAGGAAATATAAAGAACGATCTAAACAATGCCTTTGTTTCCGGGGTAGAGTAGATACGTCGCTGGGGCAAAATCTGCTAAGTATTTGCGTTTAATATAAAATGTTTTCCTATCCTATTGTATAATCTATTTATTGGTCTTTAATTTTTTGTTGCTGTCAAAAACAGTGCTTACAAATCGTGTTTGAATATTTATGTACGTAAGCATTTAACAAAAAATTTCTGTTCGCCTCCATACCGTTAATTTTTACATTGTTTATTAATGCTTTGATTTATATTTTGTTGTTGTTGCTTTAGCTATTGTTTTTTATTCTTTATATGCAAGGCTTTTGCGTTATTGCGACTGTCATTGTTGCGCATGCGCATTTGGTTACAATCATTACATGATAATGGCTCCACACTTTCAATGTGCACATACCAGGGATCGAATAAAATGAAAAAATGTGTTATTCTTCACTTTGGCAAATTTTTTGATTAACTTTTTTAGTTGGGTTTGATTTTTTTTAAGATTAAAGTTTCTTGAAACTTATTAAAAAAAGATCTCCCTAAAGAAAGCGCGGTAGCGTCGAAGCTCGTAGGAGGATAGGGGAAAATGTAATATTTTTGCTTTATATTTATCGCCGGAAAACCTTCTAACTGAAAACACAAAAAAAAATATATTCAGAAGTTTAATTCGATACCGAACTATTTGTATGGTTTCTGGCTCGGACTTCAACGTCAACAGATTCAGATAGCAGTGACGCTAGCTAAGTTATGTTAGATTGAACTGGGCGGTTCATAAGAACCTCATGATCGAAGTGAACTACGAGACCGAAATAGTTTCGCTTTATTCGTGGAAATACTAGCCAGTAAAGCTTGCAGTGGCCCGGCGATTTCATTACATGATCCTTTATGCAACTACAGGAGGAGGGGGTTACCTGTATGCTAAGACATACCGTATGTAGTTTGATTGGAGAGTGGTACGTCTGAACTCCATTGATAGATGAACCCTTGATGAATCAAATAATATCAGCTAATCGCCTGCCATTTATTTCCGATCAGAATAATCTCGCTACCCTGTAAGTTATCCGCCCAGAGTTTGCTTAGTTCTCGAGACCCATTTGTTTAAGACCACACCACAGGCTGCCAGCGCAATTCCCATCCGTTTTTTTTTATCCAAAGAGATGTTAAATTCTCAAATAGCACTAGTACTCTATAGATTTCTTTCCACCGCGCTCTGCAACGTCCGCAGAGAAGACGCTATTGTTACCGGGAAGCTTGTATTTGCGGGCTAACTTATAGTCCTGGTAAGAAACTCCAAATCAACCTTCGTTACCCGTCGCCCCACCCGTAAATCGGCAACTAGTGTACTGTCAACTGAACGGGGTGAACGCAGTCGCTCTGTCGACGCTGTGTCCAGCCGGACGTTTAATGCCAACGTGAGTGTTGTTCCAAGAGCGCCTCTAATATCAAACGTCATATCAGTTGTACTATCAAAGTGGTGATGGTTGTCGTGTCCAGTCTTTTTCAGCAGACCACATTAAGGAGATACGACTTGACTACAATCTTATAAAACCAGTGTACAAACCTTCGCGAAAGTCGCTTACTCATGCCTGTAATACACTTTTTTGGTCTATAAACTCAATAGCTATTCAAACAATCAGAAAGTTCTAGCGGTTCTCCCCCAACAGACAGGATCCTGACAACTCAATCTTATATCGCATAAGAAGCGGATCCCTTTTACCAGAACATTTTATCTTTTATAGAATATTTCCTGCCAGAAGAGGTATACCTACCCAACCTTCGAGGTATCAGGAAAACACGTTCCCGCGGTAGTCGTGGTAGCAGCAAAACGTGCTAGTATAGAAGCGTATCGAACTCAATCCGGCAAATGACTGTGAATATTTTTAATACTACATAAGCCTTTGAGGAGTTTTTTTTTCGTTTAAAGGAATAACAATAACTAGACTCCTCCTTTACTAAATAAGATATTTCGATGGCCTAGGCAAGACACTGTTAAACGCCCCTTCGAACAGGCACCCAAAGCCATTTCCTCAATCTCATTTTCTTCTTCTCAAAAAATTTAAGCGAAATTAAAAAAAAATTTGCTGCTTCCTCAATAAAAGTCGTAACCGTTACGGTCCCTGTGACATACAACATTGCGCGAATACTTAATCGTGTTGCGAATGCGCTATAAACATTTGTATGTGTGTAACTTTACTTCTTTGTGCGAGTGCATGAACGGCATACACTTTTTGCAACATATGCAACACTGCAACATTTTAACAACAACAAGAAGTATGCCAGCAACACTAACTGTAACTGCAACAGCTGCAATAGTTCGCATTGTAAATTTTTACTTGTTTTTGTTTTAGACTTCTTTTTGCTAGTAGATTTTTTTTCATAGTCCTTTGTTGCTATCTTTGTTGGTGTTTTTTTTATTATCGTGTTTTGGTCGTTTGTTTATTGCACTATTTGCTTTTAGTTCATATGAATTAATTGTGCAAATTACAGTCAATTAAAATTGTTAGAGAGGGCCTTTAGGGTGGCAAATATCAAATTATGGGCTTGTTAAATTGTTAAACTAATATATTATTTTATATTTATGTATGTGTGCTTATGTATGTGTTCGTATCCTTTCAAATAAGTGTAACTACTTTACTTACATTTGTACATACATACATATATGAATGACTTCTAACCCTGCAAAAAATGCGATTAGTCTAGGCTGAGTCCGGGATGAGTCGCAAAGGAGTATGTGACTAATTCCAGTTTTGATCTCTTTGTATGCATTGAACTGTTCCCTTTTATTTGAGCATGTCCTATGAAGAGACTAGTACCCGAATGGGAACGATAGCATCAATCCCCCGTGTACCCATATGGGAACGATTGAAGACTAATCTCTTTTCTCATCAAAAAGTGTTAGTTTTGGTATGGTAAGCGGTTGTGTACATTTTAAACGCAATATTAAAACTTGCAAAAAATTGTTAGATACATCTATGTAAAAAAAATTATTTAGTCGCCAAACTCATTCCAAGACATATGGGTCCACGATAATGGGACATATGGTCCAAGTCATTTAGATCCGGTATAGGGCTCCGCATTTTTCTTAAATAATTCGAATAAATCACCTATAATCATTTTTATTTAACTCACTTCGTTGCCGCTTTTTATGTTTCTTAAAATGGGCTACATAGATTTTAACCTAACTAGTCCCAAATGTACCCAAAAGGCACTAGAGGGGATCAATTATGCCTCGATGTAGACAAAAGAGATCAATCGGAGACTGTTCTCTTTAAGCATTAGTCGCACTAATTTTTGCAGGGAAGTTTAAGCCACACATGTAGGTATGTGCAGTTTACTTTTTTGAAAAATGCCTTATTGACTCATAATTGTGGAACGCTTGAACTGACCTTTCCCAATGTTGTGTTATTGGCTATAATTCAAATTCAAAGTTTAGCGCTCGCAAGTATATTCTCAAAACAATAACTGGTGAAGGAACTAAGTTTTCAGTATTCATTAGATCGAAACGTCTACACATCTCTATTTCTTATACATATCAGAAGAGTCGCTGTAAGCTCCTACCATCCGCTAAGCGAACAGCAGTTCCAGCCTAAAATATCGTATTAGGACCCGCCGATTACGCAGATATTTGACAACGTGAAACAGCACAACATCCGCATAGCTGCGATACAAGAGACAAAGTTACTGGAAAATAGTCCAAAGATGTCCATAGAAAAGATCGTGCGAGAGGAAGTGAAGGCAGCCTAGCATTTATCACACATCTTTCTGTGACCTACAGTCTATTTGTCCCTGCCATCCGCCGCAGGGACAGCGTGCTGAAGCGTCAAGTAATATCTGTCCGATTAAATATGGAAATCATAAATATTTACATTTTCCTTGTCCCTTGCTGCCTAGGCTACTGCTGTGATATCAGTGCTCTCACTGGCGAAAATCTCATCGGTGAATTCAATACCCAGCACAATCTGTGGCATTCCAACCTGCAAGCTGGCAGCAGGGGTGAGATATTAAGGGGAAAAATAGTCGTCACAGCTGCGTATTGCACGGAAACGCTTCCTCATGTGGAGATTGTTATATCTTGCCAGATATTATCATCGTCTCACTGTTGTGATCAGCCGAATTCAACACGTCGGAGTGCCGCACTTTCATCACCTTCAAAAAAGCAAAGTGGGGCCAAATTTCTGACTACCCATTCCCGACTGATATCCATCAAAGGGGAATGTCGGCTTGCTTAGATTTCACTGAGAGAATTTTGAAAATCCAGCCAAATTTCCTAAGGGAGGCGAAACCTTGCGAAGGAGCGTGACCTTGTCAGACAGAAAGATCACGGCGGCCTCCAAATCAGGAACATAAACTTTGGAGGAGATTGCCATGCCGATGATAAAAAAAAACCTTGGGATTTAGTTACCTGGCGCTTGTCTTCGGCTTGTGGACTTGGCAAATTTGGGCAATATTGGACATTCACATCAATGTAATTACGCTACCGACTGTTTTGCACCGAAAATCACGGGTAGTGACATTCGATAATAATTTCATGTTGGCAAGCATGCAGGGTTATCTTCATTCCGAAGTCCGGCAGAAGCTCTCATGTATCACCTAAGGATTTCAGGCCAATCAGTATCTCGTCCTTTCTTCTTAAGACGTTTGAGCGGTAGATTGACCTGTACCTACGGGAAAGGATACCTCGGCGGTTATTGTCGGCTTCACAGCATGCGTACTGCAAGGGCAGATCGACGGAAATGGCTCTCCATTCGATTGTAAAGCAAATAGAGGGGTCCCTAGAACGCAAGGAGTATGCTCTGGGTGCCTTTCTAGACATCGAGGGGGCTTTTAACAATGTCTTACCGGGGGCAATCGAAAGAGCCCTGGTGGGCAGAATTGGTGCGGCAGAATTGTCGCAGCGGAGTGGGGAGGGACCATAATTAAGACAAAGGTGTGCAGGGGCACGCCACAGGGGGGTGTCCTATCTCCTCTGCTCTGGGTTGTGGTAGTCAATGAGCTTCTTGTGGAGCTGAAAGCCAATGGTTGTCGGGTGGTTGCCTATGCAGATGACCTCGCTATCCTAGTCATAGGCAAATTTCTCGGCACCCTGCGGTTGTCGGGTGGTTGCCTATGCGGATGACATCGCTATCCCAGTCAGAGGCAAATTTCGGTGCACCCTGCGCTATGTTCTGCAGGGCTACCTGGATACTGTGGCTAGGTGGGCTGAATCACGTGGATTGGCGGTCAACCCGGGAAAACGGAATTGGTTCTTTTTACAAAGAGATATTAAATCCCCGATTTCAGAACTCCCTCGATTGGAGGGGTACCGTTGGTACTTTCTGATAGGGTTAAATATTTGGGAATTATTTTGGACAAGAAACTGTCCTGGAGACCCAATGTGGAAGATCGGTCCAGGAAGGCCGCCGTTGCCTTGTACTGCTGCAGAGGGGCTATCGGAAAGAGATGGGGACTCTCGCCAGGAGTAGTACACTTTATGAGATGGTGGTCAAACCGATTCTGCTATATGGGGTGCTGGTCTGGTGGAATGCACTGGACACGGCGAGCACCTCCAAAATGTTAATGTCAGTGCAACGGATGGCGTGATCGGTATCAGTGGCGCTCTCAGAACAACACCTACCTTGGTACTGAACGTCATGCTGAACATATATCCAGTAGATATTGCAGGAAAGGCGGCCGCGGTCGTTGGTCAG
>JARSSU010003697.1:0-53031 GCA_029619165.1 Eurosta solidaginis
ATATTTGAGCGGGTTTTGTGCACGTACGACATTTTTCATAACTGATTGGTACTAGAAAAGTGAGTGCACACTCAGCAAAGGCTGCTTTCATTTGAATGCTTATTCTGTGTTGAAAAATTTTCGTGTTTCATTCAAATACTTCATTCTCTCTTCGAATGAGTTCAGGAATGCATTCTTTTTTCCACTACTGAATGAAGAATGGGTTAAGTTTTAAGCCACATTCCTTAACAAGGAATGAATGAATGAAGAGTAAGCATTCTTATAGCTGAATTCAGTAAGCCGTCTCTAGTCACTATTAGAGACTATTTGGGGTGAAAATCACTTTTGAGACAATTTGCCATTCTGTAAGCTGTCTCGCGTCTCCAGCCTCACAAAAGCAATCACTAATTTGTGAGCTGGGCCGGGGTAGATCACACACGTGAAAATTTCAGAAAAATTATGAAAATTATTTGCGAAAAACGCTTTAAATATATTCTTTTTATTCTTCAAATTAAAATAAGCATAGAAAAAAATAAAAAACAGAAAATACTTAAAAAAAACATCGAACTCTAGTGGCGCCGCTGAGATTCGAACCTACACACTTTCGGATTTTCTATAAAAGTTGTGAACGGTGTCTTAGCGAGCTCAGCCACAACACCACTCAACATTGCGTTGACAAAATGCAATGCTATATTATTTGTTCAATGTATGAGTAAATTGTCATTTTGGTGAATTTCGTTGATATGGTGAATTGTTTTTGTGACTTTCGTTTACTGAATACCGAAATCATCTCAAGTCACAAAAATTGTCTCTAAAGGAAAATCTCAAATTTAGAGACTTGAGATGAGACTGAATTACAGAATTCAGCCGTTAAATCAATGATTTAAAATTTCAAATGATTCCACAGTTTTACAGCTCTGAAAGTAGCAGACATTGGTGCGTTATCGGTAATCATATCGGTAAGCTTATAACAGCTGACTCGACCAACCTTATGGGAATCAATGCAATCGATTATTGGTGACGCTAATACTGTTTTCACACAGACACTAAATGATCTCATTTCACCTTGTAATGAAATCGTAAATTTTTGCTTTCACACAGAAGTAACTGCGCGATTAGTATGAAGGATGAAATGTCAATCGAATAAAATGACAATGCTATGACAGACAATCATGGCGGAACGATACAAGGTGGCAGCATGGTGACATACCTACAAACAAACAAAATTCCATGTACTTGTAAATTCGATGGACAAATGTCAAATCGTACTGCGCCGGTAGTTATGTATCAAATCAAATAAAAAGGTTATAATCAGCTGTTCGATGCGGCCACCTTGTATCGTTCCGCCATGCAGACAATGACATTTACTTTGACAAATGACATTTTTAAGCACTGAACACACCAAAAACTAAGAAGCGGAACGCGGCCAACAGAGTTGCATTGTGCTTTTGACTTCATTAGGCATTCGATTAGCTACTAATGAAATAATTATAGATTCGAATTTTGTAGGGAAGATTGAGCTCAATAAGCGTCTTAATGTAAAAAACTGCCTTTATTATTCAATAAGCCGTCTGTGTGAAAATAGTATAAGGTCGTAACCGTATCGTAGCCAACCAATAGGGTTTTTGGTTTTCCGCCGTAACGATAAACTGCGGATTACGTTAGGGATACGACTACAGCGATACGACAAACGGCACTAATGACTCCGCTTTAAAATCTACAAAAAGTTATTAAATTCACCAACTCAAATATTTTTAGGTTATACCCATATCCATAACCATCTCCAATGTGATCGATTAATGGTGCCTTAACCTAAAAATCGAGAAAATTCATAAAAATGAAGAAAACGCAAAAAATTACAAACATATTCCACGAAAAATAAGTCTCTTAGTCATAACGTATCCAAACAATGAATAAAATCTACAAAAAGTTATTAAATTCAACTCAAATATTTTTAGGTTATGGATATGGCGAGAAAGCAATTGGTTGGCTATGGTATGGTTATGGCGTTAGCATTATGGTATGGCACCATTAATCGATTACGTTGATTCCATAAGGTAGGTTCGAGCCATTGTAAACTCTACCAAGTAGCGCAACTAACAGCTGCTCGCTCAAAATTAGCACAAACATCACTAATGGCCATAATACGGACCCCCCCCTTCCCCTCTTCCTACCGGGAACAACACCCACACCAAAGAGGTTGAAACGTTAGGCCTCCATTACAGAAATAACCTTAATTTCAACCGGTAAGATTTGATAACGTTATAAACATTTCTTTTATTTAATGATAATACCGCAACCAAAATAATTATATGCTACCCTAACCGTTAGGCTTAATCATATGTATATAAAAGTTTTCGCAAACAAAAGGGATACAAAAGTTTGACAATTCTATTTAGCAATATAATATATCTATATAAAAAAAACTTGAAATCTTCAAATAACTCTTCGACCATAAATTCAAAAACAATCCAGTTCCAAGCAAAAAAAAGTAATCGAATTCAAACAAAATTAAGTGAACGATATTGAGGGTTGTGTATAACTCGTCACCCCCTAATGTATTCTGTATTAGGATGATACTTTGCTTCTACAAAAAAATTATTGTCATATCTTTCCTTTCAATAAACAGCAAAAAGATCTATCGGTATGTATATATATACAAAAAAAGAAACCAAAGCAGCTAAAGTTGATGCAAATTCCTGACCTAGGCTAAGGTATTATGTACATAGGCATATATATAGGTCAATGCTTGCATACGTATATATGTAAAGAGAAGAATACGATAGTTTTTTATTTATTTATTTTTTTCTTTCTTCGTTTTCTCACTCACCTGATCTCAGCACATCAGCATTGTAGGCGCCTTCAAGCTGTGGGGGACCTCTGAGAGAGGAAAATTTTACATACATATGTCCCTTCCTACTCGTACCAAAGAGGATAAATACAATAAAGCCGGAGTCATTGGTGCCGTATGTCGTATCGCTGTATCCGTATCCCTAACGTAATCAGCTGTTTATCGTTACGACGGTAAACCAAAACCCAATTGGTTGGCTACGATACGGTTACGACCTTAGCGGCACCAATAATCGATTGCATTGATTCTCATAAGATTGGTCGAATCAGATGTTATAAGGTTACCGATACGGTTACCAATAAAGCACCAATGCATTGTTTACTATATAGTTTGGCAGCTTAATTCGAGGTTATGTTGCGAATAGAGTGGAAGGCACTCGCAGGCCGTGAAATAGGCACTCGAATGGAGTGGAATGAAGAACAGTAGGAAGACTAGAGTTGCATTGGATCAATCATTGCATCAATATTAAAGATAAATTTAGAAAAAATAATTAAATACTTGAGTATAAGCAAACATTTTCTTTCAATTACTGCAACTAAGGTGTCCTAGATGCTATATATTCCAAAATTATAACATTTTATGTATGTTTAAAAATTTAACTTCAATTTCCCTAAGATTTCCGTAATATGGCCATTAGTGATGTTTGTGTGTGTGTGTGCAAATTTTGAGCGAGCAGCTGTTAGTTGCGCTACTTGGTAAAGTTTACAATGCACCAATGTCTGCAGCTTAATACGCCAATTACACGGCTCAAGTATCCTTGTGCCAATTACAAAATTTGCACAAGTATTCGCCCGGTGTGTGCACTGGTTGCGCTATTTGCGCAGAGAACTGTGCTAAAATCAAAACGATTTTGATATTTACGCATGTCTGCAAATTATGCACATGCTTTTTTCTTCGTGTGTGGTGAATCTTACACAGTTTACCTGTGGTTCCTGATAATATAACGTCAGTAATTATTGCTTAAAAATGTTAATATCGAAGGCGTAAGGACCATCTCTAGCTTGTAACAGGAATTCACACAAATTTAATAATACATAATCAGGCCTGTTCTGAATTCCGACTCGGAATGAAAAGTAAAACGACATTGATTTCGACTCGGTTTCTATTTGGTGTTCTCAATTCCGATTGTAAAAAATCGATTCGAAGTCGATTTCGAATCGTTTTCATTCCGATTCGGTAACCAGTTTAATCAGCTGTTTTTGTTTATGTGTTTTGGTTTAAGTATCATAAAATTTTATTTTAATTAAAAAATGCCTGCAGATATGGTTTTTGATGCGCAGACGCAAGAATACGTGCTATTGTGCGTGCGAATCGTAAAAATGCGCTGGATCGGAATTCAGAACAGGTCGACTTCATTTCGATCAGCATCGATTTGTTTGCCTAATAGATTTCTTGATAGAAGTTTTTAAAGAAAGATTTATTATGCCAATTTAACTCAAATTTAAACAAAAAATACACACAACTCTTCCAAATAAAATGAAGAATTTAAAAAAAAATTATTTGAAAGACAAATATCGCAACATTTGTGTATAATCTGCCAATTAATTTTCATTCCGACTGCTCAGAGGCAATACTTTTCAAACCGATAATTTTTGGTCGGAATCGAAATTGAGAACACCAATCCATTTCGATTCCGAAAAAATTGATCGGAATCGGAATCCAGAACAGGCCTGAATAATTTTTTATGCAATTAGAACACATGTTTCATTTGTTGCGCTAGTTGAAAATGAAAATTGCGCAGTGCTGCATCGAGTTGAGTTGGTCTTGCAATTAAAATATATATTTTATAAATACAATGGAAAATAAACGCTTCTGGTGCGAGTTTTTCGACTTATACCGTGAATTACCAGCACTGTGGAAAATAAATAGTGATTTTTTATACAATTAAAACACATGTTTCATTTGTTGCGCTACTTTAAAAATGAATATTGTGCAGTGTTTTTGAGCCGTGTATGTCAAAATTTTCATTTGCACAAATTCCGTCGTTTTATATTTGCGCATGGCTTTCGTGTCATGTACGGGCCGTTTAGGAGCCGTCACTCGTTATTTTTTTGGCATTTACTCGATGTATACTGAGAGGTAGTCGCTACTTTTTTTTGAGCGAGATGTTTATAAATGTCTTCTATACATTTTCGTGGTGTATTTGTGTTTATTTTTCGACTGTATTTAATTAATTTATTTAATTCTCTTTCCAAAAATCACAGTTGCACAAGGGGCTTACACGGCATGGATAAATGCGAGACAATTAGAAATATCCCTCTCAGAAAACATTCGGCATCATTTTTTTTCAATTTACAGCGAGATACTCGCCACAAAATAACGAGTGACGGCTCTTATTGTATTTATCCTCTTTGGTTAGAGCTAAAGCATAATTGAGTGAGAATGTGAAATGTCAGTGTAAATGAAAATGTAAAAAAAAATTATCATTAGAGCTAAAGCATAAATTGAGTGAGAATGTGAAATGTCAGTGTAAATGAAAATGTAAAAAAAAACACAGGATACAAAGTGAAGAAATAATAAAATAATTAAAAAAAAATTTTTAAGTTAAACGGTTTTATTGAAAACAATACTTACATGAAATAATAATAATACGAAAAGCTAGAAAATAATTAGGTAGGTCCTAGGTACTAGTCATCACACTCCTTATCAATCTAGGGCGTTGATCAGACAATTAAATAAAAGCGGGCCAGCTAGTATTGATATAAATATAATGCAAGTAAGTTTGTAGGTGGGAATAATAAGTAAGCTAGTTAAGACGAAAGTACATAAATCTTGAGAGCGAAAGAGCGTGATTAAACTATTATTGATGTGTATATGTTAATATGAAAACGTATCATCCGCTGGCTAAGTGGGATAAATCTGACCAAACAAATGGGTTTTTGTTGTGTTTTTTTCAAAATAATTTCACCATACATTGAGCGCTTTTCAACGCCTTCAGGTAATTATGTGATTGAATATACCATTGTAACTGGTTGTATTACATATGAATGCAATCTCTTAACCTGATGACGAGTTCCCAATTGGTCTATATCTCGAGTCCTTAGCTACCCAGCGAAAAGAAAAGCCCTCTTTTCATTAGTATTTATAAACAACTTACAATGGATACTCATGTGATTCAAACACATCCTAGGGTTATCCAGGTCCACGTTTTGATCTATATCTCGAGACCCTAGTCACGGTGGGACATGAAAAATAATCTGTAGCAATCATCAACAGCTCCCATTTGCTACCCATTTTGTACAAACACATCCTAAAGTTATCCGGGTCCACGTTTTGGTCTATATCTTGAAACCCCAGTCACGGAGCGGCATGAAAAATACTCTATACTATAGCATTAATCAACAGCTTCCATTTGATACCCATATTGTACAAACACATCCTAGGGTTACCCGTGTCCACGTTTTGGCCTATATCTCGAGACCCTGGTATCCGATTCTTAAAATTTCAAAACACAAACCATCTACTGAATAGTCAGAACAAAGCCTAAAAATTTGGTTTGGATAGGTGAGCCCGTTCTTGAGTTATAAAATCACAACGAAAAATGGCATTCATTTTTTATAAGCTTTTATTTAGTTTCACTTTTGTTGTCTGTAATGGAATCTTGCAAGTTAAATTTGATACACTTCCCGGTGTCCGATTGAGCTGAAATTTTGCACACATGTATAACTCCGATGACAATGCAATATTACTTTGTTAGAATTCGATAAATTAATCGATAACACAGTTATCGGTAAAGATTTGTATTTACTTTGGCATAACAGCCTAAGTCCCATACAAACCCGCCGGTACCTATCCGTGGATTGTGATATTTGGACGTGGTGAATCACGCGTCACGCGTGGTGAATCTCAACGCTTGCGAAAAGCGGAGACACAACCCTCTGTTGTATTTCTGTGTATAACCAACATAGCTGAATTTTTAAGGCTGTTTAACTCTGTAATCTTTTCTGTATTTATTTTGCTTTTGGAAAAATTACCTATTTGAAAAAAGCTGGCTGAAAAAATATTGGCATAACAGCTTAAGTTAAATCAAGAATGGAAAATCTTGGAAAATTTGAGCAGATGTGGCAATTTCGCGCGTCCGTTGAACGAAATATTGACAATCTGCTGATCATCGCTAGGAAATTAGCGACATTCCATCAACTAAGCAGCACTTTAGCAATACTACTGTTATTATTTGGCCGCTCAAACACACACATATTAATTGTGCATTAAATCTAAAATATACAAATACACCATAATAATTTACACGGCCAAAGCCATAATAATTTACACGGGTCATCAATTCTTTCTCTGATTCAAAATCTGAACTACCAGCGCTACCGTCAACAGCTCAGTGTCATCATTGCCAGTAGCGCCAATAACACCAAACTCGTGCCTGACACACAAAAGTCGTTTCACTCAATAGCGCAAGTAAAATGTACTACGCACTCACTACTAAGTAGCGTCAAAAATTCGCTTGGAGTCATTTCGTCAATGAGCTACCATTGAGCTGGCACCGCATTGGCGCTGGCGCCATGCAATTTACATCACTAAAATTGCGCGAATGCCCAGGCTCATGACTTTGTTAATCCAGATGGTGAAAACGAACACTCAAAGGAATGCAACCTTGCAAACAACAGCCGTCATTTTCAAAGTGTAAAAAATTCTGTGATACAACGAACGCTAACGCGGTTAGGCTCTTATCGGTAAGTGTTGCATACTTTTCTGCGCACTTGATTTTGTTTTACAGATTTTTGGCGATGGAATTTTAGCTAAGCGAAAGTTGGAATATTAGCCGTGTTTTTTTATACACGCGTATAGGTTTACGTTTGCGCGTGAAAAAAAACGCCTATCCTCGCTTACATAATGCTTAGGAGACCCATCTAGCGGCAGTGGTTAAACAACTAGCTACAGCTACAGCGTGTACCGAAAAGCGGAGACACGACCCTCTGTTGTATGCCTGTGTATAACATATAGCTAAATCAGTTGCGATGAATTGTGGACACACATAGAATACATAGAATTAGTGTAGGGGGTGAAACAAAAACCATATTTCGTTCAAAGAGAGTAGATTAATAAGAGGGAGCATTGTAGAGTCGTTCATTCTCCACAAAGTGGGACGGCTACACCAGGAATACACCATACGTTTTGCCCCTGTTTCGTTTTCACCATCGGGATTAAAAAAGTCATGAGCCTGGGTATTCGCGCAATTTTAGTGATGTAAATTGCATGGCGCCAGCGCCAATGCGGTGCCAGCTCAATGGTAGCTCATTGACGCAATGACTCCAAGCGAATTTTTGACGCTACTTAGTAGTGAGTGCGTAGTACATTTCACTTGCGCTATTGAGTGAAACGATTTTTGTGTGTCAGGCACGAGTTTGGTGTTATTGGCGCTACTGGCAATGATGACACTGAGCTGATGACGGTAGCGCTGGTAGTTCAGCTTTTGAATCAGAGAAAGTACTGATGACCCGTGTAAATTATTATGGCTTTGGCTATTATTGGCTGTGACTTTGAACTAAATAAATGCTGCGGACATAACAACCGAGCCATTTTTGAGTTGTATATTTTATATTTAATGCACAATTAATATGGGTGTGTTTGAGCAGCCAAATAATAACAGCAGTATTGCTAAAGTGCTGCTTAGTTGATGGAATGTAGCTAATTTCCTAGTGATGATCAATAGATTGTCAACATTTCGTTCAACGAATGCGCGAAATTGCCACATCTGCTCAAATTTTCCAATATTTTCCATTGTTGATTTAACTTAAGCTGTTATGCCAATATTTTTCAGCCAGCTTATTTCAAATAGGTCATTTTTCCAAAGCAAAATAAATTACAGCAAAGATTACAGAGTTAAACAGCCTTAAAATATCAGCTATGTTGCGGCGGACAGCATAGCAAAAAGTATGGTGAATTCCTGGTACAGCCGTCCCACAATTTCCACAAAGCTAGTACTCTACAATGTCCCATCTATATTTATAGAGTCTTTGCAAAAACACTATTTCAGTTACATCTGCGTATAATCAAAGAGTGTAGATTAATAAGAGGGAGCATTGTAGAGTCGTTCATTCTCCACAAAGTGGGACGGCTGCACCAGGAATACACCATACGTTTTGCTCCTGCTTCGTTTTCACCATCTGAATTAAAAAAGTCATGAGCCTGGGTATTCGCGCAATTTTAATGATGTAAATTGTATGGCGCTAGCGCCAATGCGGTACCAGCTCAATGGTAGCTCATTGACGCAATCACTCCAAGCAAATTTTTTGACGCTACTTAGTAGTGCGTGCGTAGTACATTTCACTTGCGCTATTGAGTGAAACGATTTTTATGTGTCAGGCACGAGTTTGGTGTTATTGGCGCTACTGGCAATGATGACACTGAGCTGATGACGGTAGCGCTGGAAGTTCAGCTTTTGAATCAGAGAAAGAATTGATGACCCGTGTAAATTATTATGGCTTTGGCTATTATTGGTTGTGTATTTGAACCAAATAAATGCTGCGGACATAACAACCGGAGCCATTTTTGAGTTGTATATTTTATATTTAATGCACAATTAATATGGGTGTGTTTGAGCAGCCAAATAATAACAGCAGTATTGCTAAAGTGCTGCTTAGTTGATGGAATGTAGCTAATTTCCTAGTGATGATCAATAGATTGTCAACATTTCGTTCAACGAATGCGCGAAATTGCCACATCTGCTCAAATTTTCCAATATTTTCCATTGTTGATTTAACTTAAGCTGTTATGCCAATATTTTTCAGCCAGCTTATTTCAAATAGGTCATTTTTCCAAAAGCAAAATAAATTACAGCAAAGATTACAGAGTTAAAACAGCCTTAAAATATCAGCTATGTTGCGGCGGACAGCATAGCAAAAAGTATGGTGAATTCCTGGTACAGCCGTCCCACAATTTCCACAAAGCTTTAGTACTCTACAATGTCCCATCTTATATTTATAGAGTCTTTGCTATTATTTTAAAACAGATTTAACACACAGAGCAGAGATCTGCAATGAGTAGTTGAAAACTGAACGCCACATAGGCCAAGTCACAATAAAATATGATTTTAAGTTAGTTAACACTGTTTGACACAATTTTATAAACTTTTATTTAGTTTCACTTTTGTTGTATGTAATGGAATCTTGCAAGTTAAATATGATACACTTCCCGGTGTCCGATTGAGCTGAAATTTTGCACACATATATAACTCCGATGACAATGCAATATTACTTTGCGAGAATTCGATAAATTAATCGATAACACAGTTATCGGTAAAGATTTGTGTTTACTTTGGCATAACAGCCTAAGTCCCATACAAACCCGCCGGTACCTAACCGTAGATTTTGAGACTTATACGTGGTGAATCACGCGTGTCACGTGGTGAATCTCACGCTTGCGAAAAAGCGGAGACACAACCCTCTGTTGTATTTCTGTGTATAACCAACATAGCTGAATTTTTAAGGCTGTTTAACTCTGTAATCTTTTCTGGAATTTATTTTGCTTTTGGAAAAATTACCTATTTGAAAAAAGCTGGCGGAAAAATATTGGCATAACAGCTTAAGTTAAATCAAGAATGGAAAATCTTGGAAAATTTGAGCATATGTGGCAATTTCGCGTGTCTGCTGAATGAAATATTGACAATCTATTGATCATCGCTAGGAAATTAGCGACATTCCATCAACTTAGCAGCACTTTAGCAATACTACTGTTATTATTTGGCCGCTCAAACACACCCATATTAATTGTGCATTAAATTTAAAATATACAACTCAAAAATGACTCCGGTTGTTGTGTCCGCAGCATTTATTTGGTGCAAATACAACATAATAATTTAGACGGCCAAAGCCATAATAATTTGCACGGGTCATCAATTCTTTCTCTGATTCAAAAGCTGAACTACCAGCGCTACCGTCATCAGCTCAGTGTCATCATTGCCAGTAGCGCCAATAACACCAAACTCGTGCCTGACACACAAAAGTCGTTTCACTCAATAGCGCAAGTGAAATGTACTACGCACTCACTACTAAGTAGCGTCAAAAATTCGATTGGAGTCATTTCGTCAATGAGCTACCATTGAGCTGGCACCGCATTGGCGCTGGCGCCATGCAATTTACATCACTAAAATTGCACGAATGTCCAGGCTCATGACTTTGTTAATACAGTTGGTGAAAACGAAGACTCAAAGGAATGCAACCTTGCAAACAACAGCCGTCATTTTCAAAGTGTAAAAAATCTGTGATACAACGAACGCTAACGCGGTTAGGCTCTTATCGGTAAGTGTTGCATACTTTTCTGCGCACTTGATTTTGTTTTACAGATTTTTGGCGATGGAATTTTAGCTAAGCGAAAGTTGGAATTTTATTTTAAAACAGATTTAACCCACAGATCAGAGATCTGCAATAAGTAGTTGTAAACTGAACGCGACATAGGCAAAGTGAAGTTATTTAACACTGTTTGACACAATTTTATATGTGCTCTCTGTCAAAAATGCTTCAACTAACTTAGTCACATTTTATTTCGATTATGAATATGCCCCAATATATTCGGATTATGATATAATAAAATTAAAGAAAAAAATAAAATTAAAGAAAAAAAACTTTTTTAAAAATAAGCTTTTATTATTGGTTAATAAAATTAACTAAAAAGTAAGTTGATGCTGTAAAAGAAATGGATAGAATGAGAAACGTTACAAATAACTAAGTAAAGATTACGTAACTAATTTAAACAATATTTTACCCTACTAAAAATTAAAAAAAAATCATATTTAAATTAAATTTAAGAAAAAGGCTTTTCTAAGAACAAGCTTCTATTACTTGTTAATAAAACGAACTAAAAAGTAAAAAATAAAATTAAAGAAAAAAAACTTTTTTAAAAATAAGCTTTTATTATTGGTTAATAAAATTAACTAAAAAGTAAACAATAAATTTACTCTAAAGAATTATAACACTTTATAAGTTCATTGTAAGCTTTAACGATAATTAGGCTTTTTCGTCTGCGACAAAAAAATTCTATATTGTACATAATTATATATTTTTAACATTAAAACTTTACACCTAAATTATTTAATCTTACAGTTTATATCACAGTCCTAATTGTTCTAATAAAAGCGTGTTACATTGCGATAGCAAGAAAAGGAGATCCTAAATGTTCTTAATTATACCATCAAAATTCAACACGAGTTTTATAAGAACAATTAGGACTGTGATATAAACTGTAAGATTTAATAATTTAGGTGTAATGTTTTAATGTTAAAAATATATAATTATGTACAATATAGAATTTTTTTGTCGCAGACGAAAAAGCCTAATTATCGTTAAAGCTTACAATGAACTTATAAAGTGTTATAATTCTTTAGAGTAAATTTATTGTTTACTTTTTAGTTAATTTTATTAACCAATAATAAAAGCTTATTTTTAAAAAAGTTTTTTTTCTTTAATTTTATTTTAATGTAGAAAATGTATTGGAAACTGCGAAACTGATACATTTGCGATAACTTTGTTATATTCTGAAGTGCCTCAGTATTACACATGGAATGTGTCTTCGAAAAAATTTCAAAGACGTAAACAAGGAACAGCAGTTCATGGGCATCCTGGCATTTTCCAAACAGATGCAATTGGGAGAATATATACAGTACATCCAAACAATGTCGAGTGTTTTTATTTGAGATTGCTATTAGTTAACGTGAATGGCCCAAAATCATTTCAAGAATTGAGAACAGTCAACGGTCATTTGTGTCAAACATACCGTGAAGCATGCCAGCTTTTTCATTTGTTGGAGGATGATGCACATTGGGATGCAACACTTCATGATGCATCCATTTCGGCTCATCCTCGACAAATACGAATACTATTTGCCATTATATTATCAACATGTATGCCATCAAATCCACTTGAATTATGGAACAAATATAAACATTATATTGCAGAAGATATTTTAATTCGTATGCGTCATAATGCAAGAAATCCTGATTTGTTGATAACTTTGGAAATGTACAACGAAGCTTTGATAATAATTGAAGATATGTGTCTAACGATTGTTACAATTGGGTATGATCGCACCAAATCGTGAGATGCATGATCTCTTTGATCGTGAATTGCAACGTGAGCAGGAATTCAATTCTAATGATTTGCGTTTATTTGTACAATCGAATATAACCAAAATGAATATTCAGCAAAAACATGTATATGACACAATCACGCAAGCCATTTCCAATAACGCAGGTGGATTATATTTCTTGGATGCACCTGGTGGTACAGGCAAAACGTTCGTTATATCACTGACTTTAGCGACTATTCGATCGGAACAGAAAATTGCATTGGCACTTGCATCTTCGGGAATTGCTGCTACATTATTAGAAGGTGGTCGGACAGCACTCTCTGCATTAAAATTGCCATTGAATGTACAGGTGATTGAAACTCCAACTTGCAATATTTCAAGAAATTCTGCTATGGCAAAAGTTCTGCGATTAACGTCAATTATTTTATGGGATGAGTGTACAATGGCGAATAAAAAATTACTAGAAGCATTTAATCGAACAATGCAAGATTTACGTGGTAATCAACAGCTTTTTGGTGGTGCTTTGATATTACTGTCAGGGGATTTTCGACAAACATTGCCTGTCATTCCTCGATCAACTCCTGCTGATGAAATAAGTGCCTGTTTGAAGTCATCAGTTCTTTGGAGATATGTACAAAAATTGGCACTGAACATTAATATGCGTATTCACCTACAAAATGATCCAGCTGCCCATGAGTTTTCAAAACAATTGTTAGAAATGTGATGGCAAAATACAAATCGACAGAACCAACGGATTGATCACTGTGCTGAACAATTTTTGTACAATTACGAAATCGATAGATGAATTGATTGAATGTGTTTTTCCAAATATTCTTCAGAATAACAGAAATCATGATTGGTTGAGAGAAACGCGCCATTTTAGCACCGAAGAACATTCATATTAATGCCATTAATTTTCAAATTCAAGCAAAACTTCCAGGTATAGTCACGACAAAGAAATCAATTGACAGTGCTATGAAACAAGATGAGGCAATGAATTAGCCAATTGAATTTTTAAATTCATTAGAACCGGCCGGTATGCCACCGCATTGTTTGAATCTGAAAGTGAGTTCTTTGATTATATTATTGCGAAATATTAATCCACCAAAACTGTGTAATGGCACCAGATTGGCAGTGAAAAATTTATTGCCAAATTTGATTGAAGCTACGATCTTAACTGGTAAATCAAAAGGAGAAGTTTGTTTAATACCGCGTATCCCTATGATTCCAACTGATATGCCATTTGAATTCAAACAATTACAATATCCTGTGCGTTTATCATTTGCGATGTCCATCAACAAAGCACAAGGGCAAACACTTAACGTTTGTGGTGTGAATTTGGAGGAATCATGTTTTTCACATGGCCAACTTTATGTTGCCTGTTCCAGAGTCGGTACCCCCAGCCGTTTGTTTATTCATGCTCAAAATGGAAAAACAAAAAATATTGTTTATCCAAATGTTTTGGATTAAGTTTTAAAATAGCTAGCAAATAATAAAATATCTTTTTTTTGTAATAAATGAGTATGATTTAATATTTCACTTTATACGTAGTGAAGCACGTACCGGGCCGCTAATCATTTATGATTCCTATTTCGAAACGCTTTTTATTCATATTTGATATCATTGTAAAATTGGGCTTTAATTGTTTTAGAGTCATATTTGACTGCTTTTCAAAGTCATTTTCTGATCATATTTGTGGACATATTTCAATCGTTATGGTTGAGATTTTTGAATCATTTTTGAATGCGATTGTGAAGCATTTATTCTTCATATCTCATTCAAAATAAGCTACTACATAGTAATCTTACTTCATCAGGGGAAGAAAGCATGTGGAAGTGAGCTATTTGAACCACAGGTCACTCGCAAACAAACTTGACCGATATACACCCACGACTACAACATTCAAGATCAGCTGTGATCGTCAATATCTTAAAATAAGATACTGCACAGGATGTTGAAGACATATCCAGGTACATATGTCAAGACAGTTTCACTTACCTGGGGTTCAAATAGCTAACAACCTTTGTACTGTGCAACAATTAGGTATTTTTTGTGAAGCCGAAGGTGGAGAAATGGTTGGAGAAATATTCGGCCGAGCAGCGTTTGCATTATATTGTCTTGAAGAATATCTTAATAATAAAATTTTTATATATGCACATATTTTTTCTGAACTTCATGATTGAAAAAATATGTGTATGTGTAAAAAATAAGATTTTTAATGAAAAGAAAAATTTTAGCAAGTATAAAATTCATTATTCAGTCAACAAATATATTCATAAAAGATTCAGAAATCTGAATTAAAAAGGATTATAAATTTTTGATCACCTAAATAAAGTAAACACATTTGATTCAAATATGATTCCAAAATGTGGTTGAAAAACTATATTCAGTTTTTGTTCATCGAAAGATAAGCATATTTGATTATCCTTTTTGTTGATTTTTATGAAATATTAAAATTTAATCATCAAAGGACTTCAAAAATTATTCCAAAAAATGATCGAAAAATGATTTTCAGTTTTTGATCATCAAAAGTATTAATATTTGATTGTTTCTTTTGTTCAATTGTATGATAACTCATTATTTAGCCAGAAAGAGTAATAAAATTGTATTGATATGTAGGGAAATACAAAATTTAATCACCTAAATGCTGAGTGGGTAAATTAATATTTTGTTTGGCATTCATAAAACTCAAACATGCAAAAAATATGGAATCACGGGAGGGTGAAATTGAAATTTTTTTAAAAATCAAAAACCATTATGGCCGCCAAGGAGAGAGAATAGTTTTAACTTCTAATAGTTTTCTCATGTTTTTGACTAGGCGAAGTTCGTCGCGTTTATTTCGCGGCGTCAGGGCATTGTGTTTCAAGCATAAATTCTGTGAACGCAAAAAAGCCAACAGCGCAATGGTGTTGCTTAATATTTATGAAGTTCGTTTCCAGTTCTGATAGTCTCGAAACCTGAATATGAAAAGTGTATGGAGGAATGTAGCAGTGGGTTTTGTAAAATAACCACTATTAAAAGTAAATTAAGTTAAAATATTATAAAATGTGTAAAAACCTCGTCTGTGTGCACATGTGTATGTAAATTAAAAGTGAATAAGCCGCAAAAGTTCAGTGAGCTTGCGTGAGTAAAGAAAACACATTTATATTTTGTATATTTAATATATAGGTATTATTTTAATTAAAATAAAAAATTCCACAAATATTTGCTCGTAAGTCCAAAACTAAAGCTGGAGTCATTGGTGCTTTATCGGTAACTTAATATCAGCTGATTCGACCAACCTTATGGGAATCAATGTAATCGATTATTGGTGCTTTATCGTAACCGTATCGTAGCCAAGCAATTGATTTTTGGTTTTCAGCCGTAACGATAAACAGCTGATTAGTTTTTTCTTTTATTTCATTTGTTTGTTTTGCTTTAATTTTACGATTGTTTCTATATATTTATTGGATTCTGCTGTTTGGTGAGTTATCATTTTACATTTTTTAAGAAAATATTAATTAAGACTGTGTTCATAGCTTAGTAAAATGGATGACAATCTAATTCAGCTGGTGTGAGACTGCCCTTGCCTCTATGACAAGACACACAAAGATTTTAAAGATTCCAACGAAAAGAGACTAGCGTGGATACAAATTGGGAGTAATCTAGGAGTTGATGGTAACTTCTTCGTTATTATTTAGATATGTACATATATACATAAATCCTTAAATACATTACCTCACTACAGAAAGCGTAGCGATGAAGCGATGGGGAAACCTCCGGGACCGCTTTGGTAAAGAATTGCGCAATTCAAACAGAGCTTCTGGAAGTGGTGCTGTTAACGGAAGGCAGTGGGAGCTGATGGAAAGCCTCCAATTTTTAAGAGGGCACATTGTTCCTAGGCCGTAAGTAATGTGGTTAAGTGTATTAGCATTTTGTGTATGCATACTATCAACATTTTTTTTAACAGAATGCGGCAAAGCTCTCAAATGCTTGATTGTGGTTCAAAGGAAGTATGTTTAAGTTTTTCCGTGCCCCTCATCTGCAGTACACCCACTCCATAGTGTTCTTCAATTTCTTCAGCTCAGCCACCGGCCTCTGAGCCTTCAACAATTACGCCATCTGAGCATGCACCAATCAGTATTCCGCCAGTTGAGCCATCAACAATTCCGCCCGATGAGGTTTCAACAGATTCGTCTTTACCGTTAACGTCTCGACGAAAACGATTTGCTGACAAACGTGATCATTTAGACGCTGCTATCCTTAATACAGTAAAAACGTTCAAGGAAGTATGTGAACGCAAGGCTCGTCGCGAAGAGTTCAGCTCAGATGTGCGTGGATTTGGGTTGCTGATGTGCTCAGCAATTTCCAAGTTAAGGGAGTCAAGACAGGCAATGGTGATGCAGCGCTGTACTGAAATAGTTATGCAGGCTCAAATTGAAGAGCACGACGAAGCGCAGTATGAAATATGCTATGAGCCCACAGACTAAGACTACATTCACGTTGAACCACAAATTATAGTTTATTAATAACAACATTTTTTAATTCAATTTTTTAATTCTTTATTCAATTTTTATTCTTGTGATTATTTTTCGTTCCTATGTACAATGAAGTGCCTTTTTTATTTGTTTACTTTTAGTTTTTGATATTAACTTTTTTACAACGTACCTAAATCAAAGTACAATACCTAAATACCAAAAGACTGAAATTTTAATAAGTTATTTGTAAAATAAAAATATACATATATACAGCATCGAACAAAACATTTTGGACAGTGGAAAACGTTGAT
Organism: Eurosta solidaginis; assembly: GCA_029619165.1. Lineage (NCBI taxonomy): Eukaryota > Metazoa > Arthropoda > Insecta > Diptera > Tephritidae > Eurosta > Eurosta solidaginis. Next base: position 17,634 of record JARSSU010003697.1, read on the forward strand.
TTTTAACCATTAAGTAAGTTTCTTTATCCGAAGCTTGGTATCATTTAAGGTCTAACTAATACTGTTCCAACTGATGCTCCAAGATTCGCACAAAATTCTGCAAACATCTGCAAATTTTGCCTTACATTTTGAACTTTTTACTCACGGTCTTCAGAAAAATTCTCTTTATGCAGTTTTGTGGCCCATTCAATTTGAGTGTAATTAAGTGCAAGTCTCAAGTAGATCAGAAATCCCATTGATTTTTGGTAATTTTTTTGTGAATTTTTTCTCCATATAACGAAAATAAATTTTTTTGGTGTGGAAAAAATGCGAAAGTCTGAAAAACTTGAGACTTTCACTTTGTTATACTCAAGTTGAATGGGCCACAAAATTGCATAATCAGAATTTTTCTAAAGACCGCGAGTAAAAAGTTCAAAATCTAAGGCAAAATTTGCAGATGTTTGCTGAATTTTGTGCGAATCTTGGAGCATCAGTTGAAATAGTATTACTAAGACCTTAAGTGATATTTTCAAAAAAAATTTAACTAAAATTGTCCGACACTGTATGTAGGTCAAAAATACAGTTGTGTTCAAAATAATAATAGTAAAATTTAATTTAGTATATTTCGACGAATTAAGAACAAAATGAATTTTTAATAATTTTTATTTAAAATATAGAGAAATCTATAACAGAAACGACATTAAAAAAATTTTTAATTTTAGACAAGGTTCAGAAAGGCTAATCAAAATTAGAAAAATAGCCATTAAAATGTTCAACTTTTTTTCCTGGATCTTTAGAAAATTTTGGGGGATGGAGTTTTGTAGCCCATTCAATTTTAGTATGATAATGTACAAGTTTGAACTAGATAAAAATTTTCGCTGATTTTTCAGAATTTTTTTTTGTTGGGTAATTTTTTCATACAACTCATGAACAAAATTAAATTTTAAATGGATAAATTTCCTATACCTGATTTTTATCATTGGTTCGGTTTAGCTTTTGGAAACGTTAATTGTTGGTCAGAGAAAATTCATCGTAATTTTTTAAAATAGTTGGTATAAACAGTACTAGAATTAGTTGATTGTTGCATTATTGCTTGTTAATTGTTGGTCAGAGAAAATTCATCGTAATTTTTGAAAATAGTTGTTATAAACAGTACTCGAAAATAGTTGATTGTTGCATTATTGCCACAAATTCTGCATCTAAATATAACAAATAATGCATTTCTAAAATTAATGGCAAAACTTGAATTGTATATAACATAATCTTACCCATGAATGTCTTTGTTGAAATTTATTCTACGTGATCCTGAAATGGTACTGCACCATCGTTATTGAAATAATTTTTCAGATGCTCCCGCAGCTCATAAGCACTGGTTGGACCTCTTCGTCTGAAGGTTTGTACGTTGTGCAATGGACCTCCACAATTAGCTAGTTCGTTTCGCCATTCTCCATTAGTGAAATTCTGTGGGCAATACCACCGTTGCGTATCGTGCATCATTATAAAGTTGTGTAGGACCAAACATGCTAGAACAATTTTTTCGGCGTTTTCCGGGTAAAAATCCATGGTTGCTTTGAGCACTATCCACCTTGCAGTCAAAATTCCAAATGCGTTTTCAATGACACGCCGAGCTCGCGACAATCTGTAATTAAAAATTCGTTGCTCTCTGGTGGTGTTTGAACCTGGATATGGCTTCATTAGATTGTTTTTTAAAGGGAAAGCACAATCTCCAACAAAATAATGGGGAACAGGCTGCGATGTTGAGGGTAGAGGAACGTCAGGAGGCAGTGGCAATCGGCTCTCTAAAAGATCTTCGCCAAACTTTGTTGCATGAAATACACCTCCATCGCTTTGGCTGCCATAGGCTCCTACACTTACAGCTGTAAATGTATATTTTGCGTCACATGCCGCTAGCAACACGATGCTGAAAAACTTTTGTAGTTGAAAAACATTGATCCCGATCTTGCAGGGCATTTTATTGCAACGTGTTTTCCCTCTATAGTACCTACACAATTCGGCATATCCCACATCTGCGCGAAATCAGTTGTAATGTCTTTATATTGGTGTTGCGTAGGTTCACTCAAATATATTGGCGACAGCGTTTGCCATATGGCTTCGCATTTTTCCAACACAATTTGTCTCACTGTGGTCCTACCAATTTTGCAGCTCCAAGCTAATTTCTTGAGAGGAATGCCATGTGCTAAGTACTTAAAAATAAAATTAATATAACATACATATGTGGTAAAGAGTAAAGAAATAGGCTAAGAGTCTAGTTGAGGGGTCGACTGCTAATACGCTACCAAAAATATCGAGAGAGGTGTCAAACGACGCTTCTTGACATCAGTATTAATAATCCGAAGGCGGAAAATAAAAATTTTAACGCGTTCAAAAGTTATTAACGAAAACCCGAAAAAAGACCCGCGGGTACCTCCGAAACCGGTGGTCGGATCCATAGTATTGTTGCGCAGAACACCTTTCTGCGTTGGCGGCCTTCGGCCGCGCTTATAAAAAACAACCCTGGGCTACTCCATGCCAAGTCCGGGTGTGTGGTATAACCGTGGCTACCGCCACGGTGATGCACAATTTTTTTTGTGGGTACAAACACAACAACAACCACATGGAAATCGCCAAGTTCAACTGCAAATATCTCCGGACAGAGACAAAATTTGTCTTTTCCGCCTTCGGATTAACGTTGTCGAGGTCAATACGTGTCTTTCGACACCTCACTCGATATTTTTGGTAGCGTATTAGCAGTCGACCCCTCAACTAGACTATTACCAGAAATAGTTACTGAAGGGTGATAGACAACCGTTCTTCCGCATGAATTTGCTCTCTTGGCTTGCGAAGCGATGGAGACATTAAGTTCAAAAAAACTTCATAAACCGGACGAGTCATTCTGGTGTGCGCAAAAAATTGGTCTTCATCCATTTTCTTTATTTTAAGGAAGGATTTTCGGTGATAACCGCTTTCATTACGGTTGTTATTGATAGGGTTATATCGCCACCGCCTTTTGTGCACTAATTTCTTCTTTGAGCGTACAAACCCATAATTGAAAGGAATAAAGAGTCTATTTCTTCGTCACTGGACATTTTGATTTCGCACCTTGCTTTTATGTAAATTATAATAAAAAGTACATACACAAAGTTTATAAATGATATACATATATAAGTAACTCACATTTCGCACCACAATTACTAATTTCCTCAAAATGTATTGTTTACAATTTTTTGCAGTCAGTCAGCTGTTTACGGTTACCGCACCAATAATCGATCAGAATGTATCGTATAGGGTTACGTTAGGGATACGACTACAGCGATACGACAAACGGCACCAATGACTCCAGCTTAAAGTGAGTCTGTTAGAAAGCTAAACGAGCTTTTTCTTAAAACTTTGTTTTATCAGATGATATTAGGGCTGATTACATTCAATACGGCGTCTACAGACCACAACCACAATAAGGCAAAGCTTTACGACAACCGTAGCTAAGCGCTGGCTTCTTGATTACTTTGAAAGCGGCTGCCACCAATATAAATTACAACAAAACAAAAGTAGCGAAAAATTTAGAAAAATATATTAATTATATTGTTGCGAATATTAGCAACACTAAGGCATCCTGCCATCTCGTAAGCCGATACTAAGCAGTCACTTGTATCAGCTGAGAGAAACGCACAAACACATGCATATATCTGAGATACTCACAAAAGTATGCAATCATCGGTGGAAGTATCACTCACATATACACGCGCATAGTGCTATGCGGGACGCTATAAACGTGCATCTGTAGTTTATAGCTGGTAATTAAGTAGTAAATTCTAGAAGAAGAAACGCCTAGAAGTATGCGACCGACACAGCAGAGAGTATAAAAGGAGCAAAAGTTGAGTAAACAGAATCAGTTTGATTTAAGCACGCTATTGGTTGCGAAGGGCGGCCACCGTGGTGTGATGGTAGTGTGCTCCGCCTACCACACCGTATGCCCTGGGTTCAAACCCCGGGCAAAGCAACATCAAAATTTTAGAAATAAGGTTTTTCAATTAGAAGAAAATTTTTCTAAGCGGGTCGCCCCTCGGCAGTGTCTGGCAAAAGCTCCGAGTGTATTTCTGCCATGAAAAGCTCTCAGTGAAAACTCATCTGCCTTGCAGATGCCGTTCGGAGTCGGCATAAAACATGTAGGTCCCGTCCGGCCAATTTGTAGGGAAAATCAAGAGGAGCACGACGCAAATTGGAAGAGAAGCTCGGCCTTAGATCTCTTCGGAGGTTATCGCGCCTAACATTTATTTTTATTTATTGGTTGCGAAGTATAAGTGTTATTGTGAAGTATTTTCAAAGTAGTCTAATAAAGACCATTTTGCATTATTGAATATTGGAGTTATTTATTCAACAATTTAGCAATACGAACGTTAGTAGATGGGGTAAAATAAGCGGAGTTTCACTAAATTCGTTACAATATTTAAAAAACGCCCAAAAGATAATTTTAGTTTTTATTATCTGTTATTTACCTACTTCTATTTTGGCTTTTAATGACAAAATAAAAAGGACGCCACTCACTGTCGCTTCCCAAAAATAGAATTAATCTGGCTATAACAACTTTCGTGATTGTCGTGCTGCTCTGTGGCGATGAAAATAACGACACTCATAAGCACATGTGTAAAAAATTTTGACATATGTCGCTGGTAGCAACCGCCGTGAATGTAATCAGACCGTGAATCAGGCTAATGAAATGGGAACGAGTAAGTAATTAGTTATATATAGTTCGCAACCTACTTAATTAGCGCTTAGCCGTTTAAACGGTTATGACCGTCCAACATGGCGCGCCAGTCGCTTCTTCGGTCTGCTAATTGGCGCTAATTGGTCACACCAAGGGAATTTAAATCGTATTCCAACGGGTCATTCCAGCGGTGCCGCCCTCTTCCTATGCTTCCATAGGCGGGTTCCGATAAAAATACTTTCATAGCCGGCGCGCCATCTTCCATGAGCATAACATTGCCTAACCAGCGTAGCCGCTGCGTTTAAGTTCGCTGAACTATGTTGATGTCTGCGTAAAGCTCTTACAGATCGTCATTAAATCTTCTTCGGCACTCGCCAGCGCCAACGCATAGAGTCCGTAAATCTTTTAAAGAACTTTTCTCTCGAACACTTCAAAGCCGCTTCATCTGATGTTGTCATGGCCCATGCTTCTGCACCCTATAGAAAGACGGGTACAATAAGTGACTTGTAGAGCGTGATTTTCGTTTGCCGAGAGAGTACTCTCCTTTTCAATTGCCTACCTATTCCAAATTAGCATTTATTGGCAAGAGTGATTCTTCGCTGGATTTGAGAGCTGTTGTTGTTTGTTTTAATTCTGGTTCCCTAATTAACTAAGTCTTTTAATATTTCGAAATTATGGCTGTCAACTGTAGCGTGGTTGCCAAGGCGCAAATGCGCTGAATTTTTGCTCGATGACAGCAGGACCTTCGTTTCGTCCTTTTTCACAATCAAACCAATCTTTTTCCAGCTTCGAGTAAGCAGAATTTATGGCGCGGGTGTTCAGGCCGATAATATCAATGTCATCAGCATACGCCAGTAATTGCACGCTTTTGTAGAACATTTTTCCAGAGCGGTTAAATTCTGAAGTATAATTTTTTCCAGCATCAAATTAAAAAAGTCGGACGATGGGGAGTTACCCTGTGTGAAACCTCGTTTAGTCTCAAACGGCTCGGAGAGATCCTTTCCAATTCTAACTGAGCTGACGGTGTTGCGCAACGTCATTTTGCACAGCCGTATAAGTCTTGCGGGGACACCAAATTCAGACATAGCGGCATATCGGCAGCACCTTTTCGTGCTGTTGTTGTTGTTGTAGCGACAAGAACACTCCCCGAAGGCCTGATGGCCCTTTGCCGGATGCAGATCTTGTAAGTTCTGGTAACATTTTTATACTCAGTTCAGCAGAGCTCACAGAGTATATTAACTTTGATTGGATAACGGTTGGTTGTACAAGTATAAAGGAATCGAGATAGATATAGACTTCCATATATCAAAATCATCAGTATCGAAAAAAATTTTGATTGAGCCATGTCCGTCCGTCCGTTAACACGATAACTTGAGTAAATTTTCAGGTATCTTGATGAAATTTGGTATGTAGGTTCTTGGACACTCATCTCAGATCGCTATTTAAAATGAACGATATCGGACTATAACCACGCCCACTTTTTCGATATCGAAAATTTGGAAAAATGAAAAAGTGCGATAATTCATTACCAAAGACGGATAAAGCGATTAATCTTGTTAGGTGAGTTGAACTTATGACGCAGAATTGAAAACTAGTAAAATTTTGGACAATGGGCGTGGCACCGCCCACTTTTAAAAGAAGGTAATTTAAAAGTTTTCCAAGCTGTAAATTGGCAGTCGTTGAAGATATCATGATGAAATTTGGCAGGCTCGTTGCTCCTATTACTATATGTATGCTAAATAAAAATTAGCAAAATCGGGGAACGACCACGCCGACTTTAAAAAAAATTTTTTTTAAGTCAAATTTTAACAAAAAATTTAATATCTTTACAGTATATAAGTAAATTATGTCAACATTCAACTCCAGTAATGATATGATGCAACAAAATACAAAAATAAATGAAAATTTCAAAATGGGCGTGGCTCCGCCTTTTTACATTTAATTTGTCTAGGATACTTTTAATGCCATAAGTCGAACAAAAATTTACCAATCCTTGTGAAATTTGGTAGGGGCTAAGATTCTAGGACGATAACTGTTTTCTGTGAAAAAGGGCGAAATCGGTTGAAGCCACGCCCAGTTTTTATACACAGTCGACCGTCTGTTCTTCCGCTCGGCCGTTAACACGATAACTTGAGCAAAAATCTATATATCTTTACAAAACTTAGTTCACGTACTTAAATGAAATCCGACTATGACCACGCCCACTTTTTCGATATCGAAAATTACGAAAAATGAAAAAATGCCATAATTCTATACCAAATACGAAAAAAGGGATGAAACATGGTAATTTGATTGGTTTATTGGCGCAAAATATAACTTTAGAAGAAAACTTTGTAAAATGGGTGACACCTACCATATTAAGTAGAAGAAAATTAAAAAGTTCTGCAGGACGAAATCAAAAGCCCTTGGAATCTTGGCAGGAATACTGTTCGTACCTTTCATTTAAATACTGTTTGGCCGTATTGTAACAAATCATGGAGGGATAGCTAGCCTGTGTCGCTATAACTTACGCAAATTACAACAGTAAGGGAGGTCAATTCTTCCTCCACCTGCCTCTCCCAACTCAGTTGAGGTCTCCCCTTTCCAAATTGCGGTATAGAATGAAATTCTTTCTAGGCCGGAGAATGTTCAACCATTCGCATAACATAACCTAGCCAGCGAAGCCGTTGGGCTTTTATTCGCTGAACTATCGTCATACAGCTCAGCATTATACCTCCTTCGATACTCGCCGTCGGCATCACGCAGAGGACCTGACATTTTATGAAAATAGTTTTAGCCATTTTTTGTTTGCTCTCTTATTTATCGGTGTTGGTTGTTGTTTTTGTTGTAGCGATAAGGTTACTCCCCGAATGCTTTGGTGAGTGTTATCCATGTGATGATCCTTTGCCGGATACAGATCCGGGACGCTCCGGTAATACAGCACCATTACGCTACTAGCCCGACCATTTCGGGAACGATTTATATGGCCACATTAAACCTTCAGGCCATCCCTCTCTCCCCACCCCCAAGTTCCATTAGGAGCTTGGGGTCCGCCAGAGCCTCGGCTGTTAATGAAACGGGATTCTCCACGGATAGGTGAGGTTGACAATTGGGTTTGGAGAAGCTATATATTGCGCTGGCAACCTGAAAGGGTTGCGCTACACAACCCCTTGAATCTGGTGTTTTAGTGGCCTCTTACAACAGGCATAACTGCCGCGGGTATATTCTGACCCCCTAACCCGCTGGGCACCATCAGTGTTGGTAATGTTGAATTATGTAGTGTTTTTGAAGCAGTGTTGACTTTTTGTTTTGGGAAAACTTTGTATGTTTCAGTAAGATATGTGTTTCTTTTCTTGTTTTTGATTTTGACCTCGCTTCTGTATATCTGCCATTTATTTCCTAACAATTGCGTAATGGCATTGCTCGTCTGAATTTCTCTCATGTTGGTAGTTGCGTAACTAACATTCTTTATACCCAGCGGTACTTGTAACTTTAATTCAGGAGTCTGCATTCCGTAGCATAATTGCGCTCCCATAGCAATCACTTTCATTTTTTGGAGACCCATGCTTTAATTGGATAACTTTGGACTTTACTGTAATGCAAAAGAATACAGACAGATAATAGAGACAGACTTCCAAATATCAAACATGACAGTATTCAAAGAGATTTTGATTGAGCAATGTCCGAATCTAAGGTTAGGTTAGGTTAGCCCTGATAAGGAAAGCTCACTTGGACAACACGAAGGTCCGTTGTGATACCATATACAACAAAAATAACGGTGACATAGACCTACCTACTTAGAGAATCGTTGGATAGCAACGATAAAGGTCGGAATGATGCCGATCTCAACTTTGCGCAAATCCTCGGGAGATCCAAGTGAGTCGCGACCGCAGTACTTTCGCCTAGTTCTGGTAAAAGCTGGGCAATAAAGCGTAAATTGATTTGGTGATTCCACCTCATCATCCTCCATATAGCTGCAGCAGGATGGAGTTTCCAGTATATTGAGACGTACCGCATGGATATCCATGGGACAGTGCCCTGTCAAAACCCCAATGACTATTGATAGGTGAGCCTTAGTGAACTCAATTATTTCGGCAGACCTCCTGCCATCCACTTTCGGCCAGAAATATCTTGCTACCCTGCAATACATGGCGTCAGCCCAACGTTTGCTGAGCTGACTCGAGGCCCAGCTATGGAGGAGCAATCCACAGGTGGCCAGCGGAGTCCAGAAATCCCTTTAGCCATCTTAATTCGGTTCAGTTGTACCGATGCGGGCTAAGAGATCCGCTTGACAGTTACCCGTGATATCACTATGGCCCGGGACCCAGATAATCCTAATTGTAAAACAATTCGATGCAATCGCAAGCCTGCACTTCCAGACCACCCTCCATCGCAATGTAGTTGAGCTCAAGGCCTTGATAGCCGCTTGGCTTTCAGAGTAGATGTTAAAATCCCTAACCGTAGTAGCACTGGATAGCATTTCATCCACCGCATCCTTAATCGAAGCAACTTCCGCTTGGAATACACTGCAGTGATCAGCCAACTTAAACTTGCGGCTTACAGTTAGCTCTTGACAAAAGACCTCCTCCCCAACCTTTCCATCCAACTTCGACTCATACGTCAACAACTTAACCGTTCCCATACCCCAGATAATTCCTCTTCCCCACTCCTCTCTCTGTGGAATGACTGGGGTGAAGGTTGTATAGGGAGTAGTTATCGGCATACAATAGTCCGTTCTGTCCGGGATAAAGTCGAAACTGGTAAGAAGGCTAGAGTGTCCGAAGGCAGAAAACCCATAGCCCATATCACGAAGCCTGACTAACGACCGGACCGCGGCCGCCTTTCCCGCAATATCTACTGGATATATGTTCAGCATGACGTTCAGTGCCAAGGTAGGTGTTGTTCTGAGAGCATCAGTGGCGCTGTCCGAACCTAAACACTTGTACAAGGGATTATCACATTTTAAATATCGAAAAATGTAAGAACTCTTTAACAAAAGCAGGTTGAGTGATACAACTTTTATAGTTCGTGTCCAGCGCTCACCATATCAATGCTCCAGCTATTAGGAATGACAGAGTTGCCAGATCTCGAGGCAGCAATTAAGCTGGGTCCTAGAAAACTGCTAGTATTTACCAAGAGGACGAAGTTATTCTATAACATATGTCCTGGCACCTCTCATTGGGATTCTTCCGTTTGGTCGTCAAACAAATTTTGGTAACACTATGGACACATTCAGTCTATGTGAGGTCTTAATTGACCGGCCAGTTCAACCTAACTTAACAGTTGATAATTTGCTATTCAATATTGAAAATATAAACTAGGGTTTTGATGTTGCGCTTTTGCAATGTATATCCATGTATTTTGTTAGTGTATTGTAAAAAATATGCTACGGATGTTTGCAATGCAATGATGCTAGTCCATTTGCACAAAACCCTGAACCCTCCCTCTTTGGGAGTATAAGCGTACTTTTTGGTACTTTTCGTAATTTCTGCCCAATTTTAACAGATAGAAGCTTCGAATTTCAAGCAATGCTTACACATATTACAAAAAAAGTTGTTTAAAAAATCGTAAAGATCGGTCATATATATAACTTATATCACATGTTTGCAACACATCAGCAAAAATAAACTACGGTTTTTGAGGTTGCGTATTTGCCATGACGCAGCAAATGCAAAGCCGTATATAATTTTTTGGAGAATGCAATGCTAAATATCTATTGCTTTTGGAATGCAATCCACAAAGCATGTTTTTCGATCCAAATTGTGTAGTATATTTACAGGCGCGCATCAACAGAGCCTAGTTACATTCGATTTTTAGCAGCGCTTTATTTAACAATGCCTCCGCTGTTCACTACTACTTACTTACTTACTTAATAGGCGCTTAACCGTTTAAACGTTTAAAAGCTATAAAACAACGAAATATTTTTATACCTTTCATGAAAATGAAATGGTATATTAATTTCGTCACGAAACCGAAAATTGTAAGTCCTTAAAGGAAGATAGATAGACCCACCACTAAGTATACCGAAATAATCAGGTTGAAGAGCTGAGTTGATTTAGCCATATCCGTCTGTCCGTCTGTCCGTCTGTCTGTTTGTATGCAAACTAGTCCCTCAATTTTTGAGATATCTTGATAAAATTTGGTGAGCGGGTGTATTTGGGTGTCCGATTAGACATTTGTCGGAATCGACCGGATCGGACCACTATAGCATATATCGTCCATACAACCGATTTTTCAGAAAAAGAGGATTTTTGTAATATCTTACCCAATTTAACAGATTGAAGCTTCAAACTTCACCATATACTTTCGTATATTCCACATATTGTTGTCTGAAAAAATTGATGAGATCGGTCGTATATATAGTATATATCCCCCACAACCGATTGTTCGGATAAGGAACTTTTCGTAATTACTGCCCTATTTTAAGAGCTAGAGGCTTCAAATTTCAACGAATGCTTACGTATATAGCATATATTGTTGTCTGAAAAAATCATAAAGATCGGTGGTATATATAGTATATATATGGTGGTATATATAGTACATATATATAGTATATATATATATATTTTCGCAAATTTTAGTCCCATTTTAACAGCTAGAAGCTTCAAATTTCACCGATTGCTTAAGTATATAGCATATATTGTTGTCTGAAAAAATCATAGAGATCGGTTGTATATATAGTATAGTATATATATCATACAACCGATTGTTCAGATAAGAAACTTATCGCAATTTCTACCCCATTTTAACAGCTACAAGCTTCAAATTTCACCGATTGCTTACGTATATAGCATATATTGTTGTCTGAAAAAATCATAGAGATCGGTTGTATATATAGTATATATCTCATACAACCGATTGTTCAGATAAGAAACTTTTCGCAATTTCTCCCCATTTTAACAGCTAGAAGCTTCAAATTTCACCAAATTGCTTACGTATATAGCATATATTGTTGTCTGAAAAAATCATAGAGATCGGTTGTATATAATATCAAAAAATCATTGAGATCGTTGTATATATAGTATATATCTCATACAACCGATTGTTCAGATAAGAAACTTATCGCAATTTCTGCCCCGTTTTAACAGCTAGAAGCTTCAAATTTCACAAAATGCTTACGTATATAGCATATATTGTTGTCTGAAAAAATCATAGAGATCGGTGGTATATATATTATATACTCGATATAAACTGTCATTTTTGCCCCTTTTTTACGGCTAGAAGCTTCAAAATTCATCAAATTTCATCAAATAGTTACGTTTTCGTCATATATTTTTGAAATACGTGATTCGTAGTCATAGTTTTTACACGCAGACCACAAAAAACCTGAAACTTTGCATCCTCACACAAAGTACCTACCTGTTTTTTATTTTATATTTATCTTAAAAATCGTTAAGGTATGTAGATCTGTTCACTATATATTTCTTATCTTATACATCCGATTATTCGGAGATTACGAACGGGATAAGATTATTGTTCAGCCCCATTCATGAAAGGTATGAAGTCTTCGGCACAGCCGAAGACAGTCCCGTTCTTACTTGTTTATTTTATATTTATCTTAAAAATCGTTTAGATATATTGAAGTCTTCGGCACGTCCCGTTCTTACTTGTTTATGTACTCATTATGCATAGGTTTATATTGCGCTCATCAATCCCTTGATTCGCAGCTAATGATCGTCTTTGAGATTCATTGACAGGGATAGGAAATTTAAGGCATTTAAAATTGAAATGACAAATCTATCGGTATCAATGTAAAATAAATATTTTGTGCATATGTGCAAATGTATAAGGAGTGTTTGGCAGTATACATATCTTAGCTTTCATCCGGGTATATAATGTTCGACTAGCTTTACCCGGCGTATGTCGTAACGCCCGAGATCGAATGAATGTTGAGTTATTTTTTCTGTTTTGTTTGTTGATAATTTAGTTTATTGTTCTGTAAATTGAATTGAATTTTGTACGCATATTTGGTGAAATTTTCGTTTAAAACATTTTATTCTTGTATCTTATTGTAATGCAAGTGGGTACACAATATTTTTGGTTCTTTCGCTCGGTGCAAAGATAAACAAATTTTTTGGCGTTCCAACTCTAGAGCAAGCACCATATAGCTGGACATGGGAAAAGCATGGACTCTCTAAATTTAATCCTGCAACAGTAAGCGAATGTCCCTTGTGCTTTGCTGATTGTAATTCCAAAGGCAGGGCGTACAGGAAACTGTAAGAGCTTAACATTGAATGGCAAAACTCTAGGAATCACTAGGATCCGTGGTATGAGCACATCTTCACCTTGGCTTTTACCGCTGATGATTGTTGCTTCGATTACATTCGGCATTAATTTCTTAACGCAAAGCCTGGTTCCATTGCACAATTTTGGTGGGTCTAAATTCCGAAGAAGGATGATTGATGAGCCAATTTTCAAAGTTAATATATACGCAGGTATTCCAGAGTGTCTAAGAGTGTAGAAATTCAATTGGATAATTCACAATTTGATCTTCATCTGTAACTGTGTCAATCGATTTATATTTCGTGACTTCACCAGGAATTTGGTTTTGAATTCGATCATTGATTTTGTTAACATAATCATTTGTGGGAGCTAAGATAGTTGTTCGCATTGCCAAAAAAAAATGTTATTCAAAATTCTTAATTCTGAAATACGAAAAACCTATAGCCAAATTTTGGTGATGATTGAAGTGTGGGATATACGTTTCCATAGGGAAAACACACACAGAATTTGATTTTTATAGAAGATGTAGATAGAGTGAAGCTAACAAATTTGTTTTAACGGCGGCAGATTACTAAAGGTCCAAAAGGAATAACAGCCAAACTCAACAATTCAGTCAAACTTTAGGTGTTAAAATAACCTAAGTTTGTACGGCAGCCAAAGTTCTGAAAAATCCCATTTGTGGGGAAGGTGCCACGCCCCTTTTTTCACCAATTCCACATTTTACTGGAGGTGTTAGGACTTAACGTCATATAGCTCCTTACCAATTTTCATTATCCTACCATTACTACATACAGAGATATGCCATTTGTATGGGAGGTGCCATGCCCCTTTTTTCCTAATTGCACATTTTCTTGATGGTGTTAGGGAATGGACTTCATGTAAATCCTTACTGAATTTCAATGTTCTCGCATGTATACCTTCAGAGTTATGCAGTAACAAAAATTCCATTTGTATGGGAGGTGCCACGCCCCTTTCATATATCGAAATTATTTTTAGCCTAAAACTTTCGTGTTGATCGAAGGAACCCATAGCAAAAATTTGGTGTTGATTGAAGTGTGGGAAATACGTTTAGCGAACACACACACACACACAGAATTTGATTTTTATATATATAGATTACGCCTGAAATTTTTATTTACTGTTTTTAACAACGGATTTTCTGGTTTTGAATTGAATTGTCATAATTCACTAGCCATAAATAAAAGTGGCGACAATGATTATGCGACAGTGAAAAGATTACAATAAATGCCAAAAAAAATGACTTTATGCAGTTGGCACCCATATCGCGCTAAAGCAGTAGGCCAGTGATCCTGCTGCTTTGCTTGTTCCTCGACTGACTGCTTGTTTAACTTAATAAATGCTTCCGTATCAATAAATTAGTCAGTCATTTATTTGTATTGAATTGTATTTTGATGATATTTTTCCATAAAATAAATAAAAGCGGATGAGTAGCGTTTAAATTTGTATTGGCATCCTGTCAGCCCATCGAGCGCTGCTCAAACTTGGAGGGCGAGCGGTTTTTGTGCAGCTAGTGAGCAACACAGGATGTATGTACCGTCGATTCACCATTTGATTTGTGGCGCATGAATGCATTTGACAAATAGCCAAAATTATTTATGACAATACTCGAACGCGTATGAATGTTTATAAGTATACCAGTGTTGCACAATGCCGACAGCTCCTCGAATACAAACGCAATTTTTTTGTGATAGTATGTGTTTCCATGGATAATGATTGAGTTGGTTTGAGTATACAGTTCACGCATCAGATGTTTACTGCTTGAACTAAAACCCTGCTAGGCAGAGCTGACGGAAACTCCATAACATTAAAAGAATTTTTGACATCACTAATACACTCGCATAAATTTTTCCTTTTATTCGTATGGAAAACCATGGTATGTATGTGTATGCATACACGTATACAGAATGTTACATACATCAGGTTTGTCATGTCTACTCTAACAACTTGATGGAAACTTTGCTTTACGCCCTGGTGTAAATTTCCATCAGCCATATCTGTCAATTGATGCCTCAAATGACTGACAGCTGTCCAGCAGGGAAGCTTGAACTGTTTGACGACTGTCGCTGTGCTCACACGACATATAAGTGAACGCCGAATAGTTTTCCGAACCTCTAAGAAGCTCTCGAGTGCACCACTGAAATATGCAGAGTATGTCAGTAATATACTAGAATTTTTTTTGTTTTCAAAATATGTTAAAATTATAGTAAATGAGTAAAAAAGAAAACATTTTTGCAAAAATGATGTTCAATGTTACGTCACGCCACTCTGCTCCTGAACGAATGATGGGTTGCTAAAAACGAATACGACAACGGAATAATTTGAATTCAAGTTTTAGCTGATCCTTTTTGGAAAGTATGGCATAGTTCTACAACAAATTGATAACGTGTCGACAACTTTTTAGTAACATATCCATAAATTTTCGGTGAATAATCGATAGCTTTTCGAGAGCAAATCGATAAATTTTCGATAAATACCCGATAACTGATCGATACAAGATCAGTAACTCATTGATAACTTTTTTTATCGACAGCAAATTTATAACACTTCGTCAATTCGTCCATACCTCTTCGATAACACACTTATAACAAACCGATAACTCATTGACAATAAAGCCCTAACACTTCGATAACAAATTGATAAACGACTTCTAAACGGCTTTTTTTTATATCGGACAAACTTCAAACGAAGAAGCGATTCAGTTTTCGGTGTAATTTTTTTACCAATTCATCATTCGTTCAGTTCACACGATCAGTGTGACATCCCTACTATATGAAATACAAGAGATCTTCAATTCAAGTTAACAGAAAAAGTATATTCTTCACATCCACTAACGGGGACTGGAGTCATTTCGCAAAGGTCTGCCAAGATCTGGACAGTAAAGCATTCAAGCAACTGCACTACGAAATGATTGAATAAAATAAGTGCGAACTCACTCGAAAAGTGTCACGAACTTCTTATCACACCAAAGCGCCATGTACAAAGTGCGGTACAAACGCTCAACAGATAGTTCCTGCTATACTCCCATAAACCTTGACATCCTCACAGAAAACTGCTCCCTTTCCCAGGGAAATAAGGAGATATCTAGGTTAGCTTAGGTTAAACTGGCCGGTATGTAGGGACCTCATGTAGATTGGATGAGTTTATAGTGTTAACAGAAGTTTGGTCAATGGTCCAACTGAGAAACTCTATCAAAAACCAGGACCTATGTTATAAAATAACTCTCCCGTCCTAGTAAATACAAGAAGCTTTCTAGGGCCTAAGCTACTTGCCGCTTCTGTATCTGATAGCTATGTCAATCATAATAGCTGAAGTCTTAGCCTGGCGCGCTCGCCACTGGAAACTATCACAGCATTTGCTCGATCATTTCCTCCTGCAACCCGCACGTTCCACAGCTTTACTGACGAGGCCAAATTTAAAGGAATGTGACACCAGAAGAAAGTATTCAGTCAGAACACCCATCCTGAGTCTGCAGGCTTTTCTTTTCAATGATGAGAGTAACTTTGTTAGTCTAGGGTTGTAGGACCTGCGCATGATTTTCGACAGTTTTCAGCCCTGCGCTTGGTTCCATACATTTTCTGCTTGATCGGTTATGTGTAACTGTTGCCTTTTTTAATCTTGCCCAATCTCATTGATATATCTGAGGTACGAGCTTCGACGGATGCACCTTTTTAGTAAGCTCGTCCACTTTTTCATTTCCATCTATACCCATATCCCCAGGGACCCATTATGATGTATATTTTTCCCTATCCTGATTCTTTCCAGGGATATATTTACACTCTAATACCCTTTCAGATGTTGTGCTAAGTGAGATCATTGATGCTTGGCTGTCAAAATAAAAGTTGAAAAATGTGGTTACTGTAACAGGCTCACTTATTCAGTCTCAACTTCGTGAAGTGCTCCAAACGTTTTTACAGTAATTTCTTTATAATCCAAACACGTTGCAACCGCTAGTTTGCTGGAATTTCCACAAGAGGATTTTAATGAGTTTCTCTGAGTGGTCCTGGCAACCGATTGGGCAAAAGCAAACAGTTCAGCAAAGCGCCTACTATCAATTTATTCACGCCGGAGACATCTCGCTACCGTGTAAATGGTATTACGAGTGGTCAGCGGAGCTGAAAATTCCCTACAGCCAGCCACGCTCGGCTTACAAGGAGCCATTCGAGCCAAAAGTTCCGCATGCAGTTGCTTTGCACTTTTCTATGTTTTGGATCCCACATGATATTAAAATACTTAAACGTAATTGAAACCAAAGCACCTTCGTTCGCAACAATGTTGAGCTCAGTACATTAATTTCCGTATGCTTGGCCGTTAAAAATTCGGATGAGGAGCCCTTTTTGTAATGATAACCATGCAGAACTTTTTAAGGACTTTAATTTTAGCACCCGAAATACTCGAAGGCTTTTAAGGGACCGTGACGTGCCCAGCTAAGAAGGACCGAGGCAGATTTGAGAAAATAGGGGCTTGTGACATCTACCTTATGAAGGAATGCCATGAAGAGAAAGAATAGGCCAATGGGCTTTAAAGAAAAGTTATTGTGACTGGTGCTAATCTGATGCACGTCGGCACAGTTGGCAGTCACACTTGAACAACAGCGCTTACGTGTAAGCACATTCGACTGAATCGGTTCAGAATGCGTTCAAAAGGTACGCATAGGACATCACAATCTTAAAAGTGTTGGATGAAAGTATTGCGAGAGGGCCGAACAAGAACTAGTACTGAATTTTTGTGCAATCGTTCTGCGTTAGCTCGAAACTAGTGCGACTCGTTGCGGGGTTGGTTGCGCATATGCACAATGCTAGTTCGTTCAGAATCAAGGCTTTGCAACATCTCGTTTATTAGCTCCTAAGTGCCAGCAGAGGGAGCGGACGACGTGGATAAAGCGTTAAATAAGAAAAGCATTTTGCCACTGCTCCCGTCATGTTATTGAAGTCGTGGTGGCTGGCATTAACTCCAGGGTGGGAAACACAGATTATTTGATAACTTGCGGTATTCAGCGCGAAGATGTAACAACTTTCAGTTGGTAAAGGCTAATTGGAGACCGTAGCATATCAGGGCTCTACAAGAAACAACTGGTACGATGAGAGTGCCTCGCCGCGTCGGCAAAGATGATCGTTGTTTACAGGGCCAGTTTCCTTCGTTCGGGTGCTACGCGCGGTTTAGGTGGGTATTGTTGTGTTGTGCGAAGTTACGAATTAGGAACATGAGACCGAAAGGCAGGTTGTCAAACCTAGGCGAGCGATAATGGCGACCTGCTAAACGTAAAGAGCGTCCTTTACTAGAAGGATAATAATCCGATACATTAATTCACTACAATGTTTAGATTATGGTAGCTTCGGCAGAGAATTTTCTTGGCATGCGCGTGATTGTGTATCAATTTGTTAGTGCGAAAGATGCAAGCTTGGACGACGCTGCCTAGTCGTAGTTTGGATATATCTATTGATCCATGCCATTTTGAGTGAAATTGGAGTTGGCAGCTTTCACCGCCGCAAGGATGATGATGAGTATGAAATTGCATTTGAAAAGAATGAAATAAAATTTAAATGACTATAAATTTGTTTTCAAATGCTAATATTTTTCATTTACATCGTACATACATATTCCCCAAGCTGACCGCCAAATGTGAAAAAATCCTCCGTAATCCATTTACAACATAAACAATTTCCCTTCAAGGCATAACGCATAATTTACTATAACAAACAAAAAAATTTGATGTTTTGCGGTGAATTAACATCCGGCGCGTTATTCAGGATTCACTTGGCTCTGCTGCTGAGCTGGATCACTCCCAGGAGTATATTTGATTTTAACAAACAAAGAACAAAATATTTTTGTTAACACACTCAATGAAATCATAATGGCACACACCCCATATACTCTAACTATGGATGTGTTCAAATAAACAAAAAAAATTAAAAGAAAAAATGGAGAAAAAATGCAATTCATTTCATGAACAAACATCAAATGATTGCCGACAAAGTATAAAAATCCAGCGATGCTCAGCTAAGCTTTGTTTTCATTATACGAATAAGTAGTACCAACACACGCGCACAGTGGTTAGATTAAGTTGAATGTGTCCTAAGTGTTGCCAGAATTCGTATAAACGGAAAACACCCAATTTGGTAACAGGACTTACTGATTTTGTATTGTTATTTCCGACAGGGTGGATAAATGATGTATATTGATTGAACGATTTTCCGTCATCCCTTGTCAAATTTGGTTTCGAGACAAACCGGTTTCGGCGTTGTGCCATCACATCAGTGTCGATTTTCGTTCCGATATGTTTGTTGTTGTTTGTCTTGTATTTATAGTTCGTAGGTACATGGGCAGGTATTGTCAAAATGGATGTTAGTGTATATTTATGTGTATGTGCTGTGTGTTCATTCAGAACCGAGGTGATTTTTACTGATCGATTTATGTGGCTGACTGAGGCAGGTAAAAGTCCGTAATTTTAGTTCTGGGTTTGTTGCGCTTATTGTTTTTGTGTTTATTTGTTGTTGTTGTAATGTTTTATTTGAATTGTAATTGGAAAATATCCAAAAAGACTTAAGGTCTTCTTACATGCTCATGCCGTGAGGAGTAGGTCCATCGGGACCCGTCTATTGGCTAGAAAAAACAGTGGTGGGGGGTTCGCGACCTTTCCTCATAGCACTAGACCCCATTACATTTTATTTCAGAGTCCCTGTTTATTTATCACAAACAAATTTATTTGGTGTGCACTAGTCTCTCTAACTACCAAAAAAAACGCTGCTAAGCGAAAAAGGGGTATGACTATGGCCAGAACTCCTCCTTCTCCAAGTTATGAGCTGCCCAGGTGACATGGCTCTCGTGCTTCTTATCCCTCCCTGCCTTGACATCTAATTTAGCACTATCATTGTAGATGTCCCTAAGTAAACACCACTTACCTCTTCACTTCGTTACCACCATTAATCAATTTACTCACTTATTCTTTTGTTTCAATTCATTCACATATTAGATTTTTTATTTAATTAGAAATTACGCTTAAAGTGTAAATATGTACCAAATTATAGCTATTACATCTCGTGTACATACACAAGTACGTATCTAATTCATCCAATATAGAAATAGAAATATTAAAGCCTATTCGCCTATGTATGCTATCAATGTTTTATTATTTAAGATTGGAGAAGAGTTGTCAAAAACAATTTATTTTTATACCCATGTTATCGCAAAAAAAAATTTTCCTTTGTGGCACGAAAATTCCCTATTTTAAATTGCATGTATAAGATAAAATATATGAAAAGTTTTAACTTGCAACGTTGTCGGACGTGCACAATTTAATATATGTATGTAATGTTTATGTTATTCAAAATCAAACGCAACACCACTGTTATAATGTTCTTACAAAGTCAGTATACATACGCTATTGATGTAAACCTTCTTTAACATCGGTGTTTGACGTGATTTAAATGTAATATGTTTGATATATGCAAATTCCCAGAGAGCAATTATGTTGGTTTTTGACACAACATTCGATATTAGAACATCGAACATTTATACCAGGGATGCACCTTAACGTTAAGCTAATCGTTTATCAAAAAATTTCCACCGTTTCCGTTGAAACACTTCGAAATATTATCGATAAAGAAATTATCAAGATAAATTGTATCTCGTTTTTAACCGAAACGAAAAGCTTTCGTTAACGTTAAAAACGTTAACAAAAACGTGATACTTTATGTTTGAATTGTGCTGGCAATGCTATAGCCATGGTGAAGCCGTAAGGTGGCAACAACGAGCGCACATACACACACAAACTCCATGTAATTTGTTTGTGTAATTCGTTGGTGGTAATGTCAAAAATACTCTGAGAAATGTTCGTACTGTCAAAATTCATGAGAAAAGTTGCAATCAGCTTGGCTAATGCTTTCACCTTTAATGACTCCGCCATCAATCAGCTTTGCCAGCATAGTTTGAAATTAATAATCAACATAAACGATTTGATTTCGTTTTGATATGGCAGAAAACGAAACGAAATCAAATGACTTCGTTTCGTTTATTAACGTTGATTATCGTAACGAAATGATATCGTTTCGTTGGTTAAGCATGCCTGATTTATACTTAATTAAACATTAGCCGTGTTTTTTAACACGCGCGTATACGTTTCGTTTTCGCGTGTTAAAAAAACGCCTATCTTCGCTTAGATAATGCTTAGGAGACCCATCTAGCGGCTGTGGTTAAACAACTAGCTACAGCAACAGGGTGTATCGTAAAGCGGAGACGCAACGCTCTGATGGCCATATTGTATAACATATAGCTGAATCAGTTGCGATGAATTGTGGACACACTCTTAATACATAGAATTAGTGTACAGGGTGAAACAAAGACACATATTTCAGTTACATCTGAGTATAATGCGTATTGAAATTTAGTAGGACAAAATTTATGCGCAGCAATTTCAGAGGTGTATTTATAGTTTGTCGACTAGCAATATAAAGTTTAAGCGTAAACGGATATACGCGTGTTAAAAAACACGGCTATTATCAGCACAATCCAACAAAATGTTCGCATCGACTTAACATCATCCAAAGAGTTTGCACAAAACTCTTTAATACAATTTATTTAACATCATATAGTCTGACTGAACATGATCTCTCTGAGTAGTGATACCAATTATATAAGTTGAGCAATTTTAACTTACGTGAATTGAGAAACAGCCCACGATGAAAGCGCTTCCATGTATGCGTGTTGATCAGCTTGTAAAAGAAGTAATGTACATGTATATATATGTGTTATGACCGCGAGAAACAATTAGGGTGACCAGAATATTTTAATTATTTTATTTTTTTGCATATACAGGGGTGGCTGATGAATTTTGCTACATTAAGAAACTCAAATAATTTTTTTTTCAGTGTATGGAATTCATTTTTCTTTTATTTATGTTAAAGCTCATCCAATTTTATTAAATATAGCTTAATTAGTTTTAAACATAATGGACTTTAAATGCCCCCC
Source organism: Eurosta solidaginis (assembly GCA_029619165.1). NCBI lineage: Eukaryota > Metazoa > Arthropoda > Insecta > Diptera > Tephritidae > Eurosta > Eurosta solidaginis. Next base: position 39,502 of record JARSSU010003697.1, read on the forward strand.
TGCTCGTTGATGCATATGCGGCATCTTACCAAAAAGTTGTTCATTACTGCTTGGAGAGTTGAGACAGGAATAGCCGCAATTGTTTCTCGAATGGATTGCCTTAGCTCATTCAAATTTGATGGTTTTGCTTTGTAGACTTCCTGTTTGCAATAACCCCACAAGAAAAAGTCAGGTGCAGTAAGGTCAGGCGACCTGGGTGGCCAACGGAATGTGGAGTTTCTGGATATCAGCTTATTGGGAAATTTTCGTCGCAATTCTGTCATAACAGGTCGGGCTATGTGAGGAGCTGCACCATCTTGCTGAAACCACACAGAGTTGAAAGAAGCGTGATGAAACTGCACTCCACACTGTGACACGAAGTGGATGCAATTCCGTCTCATGGAGTATCTGTGGGTTGGAAGCACTCCATATTCGACAATTTTGTTTGTTTATGTTGCCGTTTAAATCGAAATGGGCCTCGTCAGACATGAAAAGACAGTTCAACATGTTTCCATCCTCTTCCACGATTTGAAGCATCTTCTGGCAAAATTCCAAGCGAATCGGCAAGTCTGCAGCGTTCAGTTTGTTGGCCATTTCAATTTTATATGGGAATAAGTCCAAATCTTTGTGTATAATTGACTGTAATGACTGTCTGCTTACACCCATTTGAGCAGATAAACTTCTTGTCGAAACCCGTGGATTGTTTTGTATGGCAGCAGCTACAGCAGCGATTGTTTCCTCCGTTCGAACTGAAGGGTTTCGATGTTAAGGTCTTCTGTTGACTGCCCCATGCTCGGTAAAATTGTTTACAAGTCTCATTATGGTCCATCTGCTCGGAGGATTGCCGCCAAACGTGCGCCTATACTCTCTTTGAACCGAAACTACTGACTCCAGTGCGTGATAGCGGCGGACAATCCAAATTCTTGTTTCAGTGTCCAAGTTATCCATTTTTGTTAAATGTAAAAGTCAATCTGCAAAATAAAAAAAAATTAACCAGATTCATTAAATAGAAAAAAAGTTATTTAATTTTTTTTGGTAGCGGCTGTCATCAGCCACCCGTATATATATTTTTTTTTCAATTATGCAAGTTGTTTAAGCTTTATAAACTCAATTCCGCACTTGTACAAATTTTGACCTAACCAAAGGCTTATTATTTCACTTTCATGAACAACGCTTTCATGAACACCTTTGTGTATATTTTATAACTAGCTTTTAGAATTGCTTATGCATATATTTAATGTTTTCTACATACGCCACTAAATGAAAATGTTCCTTTTATTTATATATTTTTTTTGCTTTGTTTAGACGCAACTTTTCGAACAATTTTATGTAGCCATGTACATATTTACTTTTTGTGTAGTGCTTCTATCGTTAGACGATTTTGTAAGTTTAAACACTTTTGTATTTTGTGCTATATTTACGTATTTACTTTTTTTGGAAGTTTAGCTAATGACGTTGTTTTACTTGATTTCAGTTGCATTTATTTCATTTCACATCGTTTTGATTGCAATTCAAAGGGAACCAAAGTATATGCTTTATTTTTTTATATTCACTAATATTTTTCTATTTCTTATGACTTTATTGGCAATTATAAGCAATTAAAAATAGTTTGTATATATATATATATATATGAACGACTTTGATTTCACTTTTCTTCATCACTTTACTCTCTGTGCTCCTATTCTTTGGCCTACATAGGTCTTAATCTTTGCCCTTTTTTGCTTTTTTACATGTTTTCACTTTACAATTTTCCGTAAATGCTTTTCTTTATAGCCCTCTGGTGTCTATATGTAAAATATGTTCACTTTTTTTACATAGCACTACTTCTAATTTTTCCTTACTTTTTACTTGGCCTTATGGCTTTCTTATCATATAAATATTCACACTTTTTTTTATACAACTTAGGAATTATTCCTCATTTTTGGCTGACGCATTCAGCTTTTTACAAATAGTTTTTATATTTTTTATATATATTTATTTTTATTTTTATTTTTTAATATCCTTTTTTGTGACTGCACCAAATTTTTAAGAAATTATTGTAGCACTGCTTCTTCCGTACGCGTCATTTCCAAACTACCACTTGTCAATCTCCTCCCTTCTTTCATCTTCTCCTTCGTGATTTTTTTTTGCGAAATTTTTAGCTTGTGGTGGGAGAGTGGAAACTGTACGCAAGCGGTTTCTCTCCCACCAAACGTACTTATGCCTCCAACATGTATAATCTACGATTTCAGAATATTTTCATTATTTAAAATTAATTAAGTGGAAACTGAAAACCTATGCTATGATTTACCTTTCGAAAAAAGAGGTTGAAAGGATTTTCTTGAACCTTTCGATTCGAAATCTACTAAAATTTTGGAATAGTGATATTTAATGAAGTTTTTGATTAAATAATTTCGGCATAAGCTTTGCTTTGCCTCGGAAGAACTTTTCTTTAGGTAAGGGTTGTATGTATATACAAAAATGTTCGCACACTTTTCATATGTACACCAAACCCTTTTTAAAGGAAACTTTAACATATATGATTTTTTTATTTTTACTTATTAAAACATTTAAATTAGCATTTACTAAAACACTTTTCTCTTATAACATTAACACACAAAAACAATTTCCAACTTACCAAAAAGTTAATGAGTTTTTGACGTCCGTCTCGGGTGAAGATCAAATCTAAAAGAAGGAATGGCGATCACCGAAACGAAATCAACGAAAGCCAAACCTCATTCTTGTCTCTTTTCTTTCATTTCCTTTGATCAGTATATGACTTCCGTCATATGGAAATCAGATTGAAGTTTAACGAAACTCTACTCTATTACAATTTAGAACTAGGATGATTTTGCGTTAATATGCTGGAAATGATTTACTAAAAATTTGAAAATTCTGAAATCGCACATTACATTGTGTGCTTGTCTGTTGTACCTGTGTGATTACGTTTGTGTCTTGTAAACAAGTTTTAAAGGCTCGAATATTGTGTCAGAAATTATGTTTATCTGTTCGCTTATTATTCTACCGTCGAATGTTTTTCTGTTTGTAGATTTCCTTGTTTTCGAGTACATTGAGACGTCAGCCTTTTGCTTATATGTGAAGAACCCATACCTATTTTATTGATATTTAGTGGGGTAACATTAATTTTCGACCATGTGATTCGCGAATTAGACTCTGGTATAATTTTTGGATTCCGTGTTTTTTTTGTTGTAATCGCTAATGTGTTCTCTGAACCTCGTTCTTATTTTCCGTCCTGTTTCGTCCTATGTAACTGTATTGGCATCCGCAGGTAAAATTGTATACGCCGTAGCTGCCAAACGGATCCTCTGAGTTAGTGTTAGTTCTTAGTTTTCGTCCTAGATCGTTCGGTGTTTTGAACGTTGTGTTAATGTTGTATTTTTTAAAAACTTTGCCAATTTATATGTTGATTTTCCAATAACTGTCATAGTCGTCCATGTGTTATTATTTTCTTTTTTATTATTTCTTTTTGGGTCCCCATGCGTCCTTCTGAGCTTATCTACTAGTGCTTTTTTATATCCGTTGTTTGCAGCAATGTTTGCTTCAAGCTTCTTATACGCTTCTTGTGTAAAGGGGTGTTATTTCAAGTCTATGTACCAAAGGCCTTAATGTTGCATTTTTATGCTGTTGGTGGTGATTTGAGGTATTATATACACTGAAAGAAAAAGACTGGTAAAATCAACCGAAATACGTGTAATTTCAACCGAAATTTCTGTCAATTTTTATCCATCGCAACAATATGTTGAATCAACTGCGAACAAATCGTTGATTCATAATTGACCGTTTTAGTAGTCAAATGAACAAAAAAAGGTGTTGCGACAGCTTTGTATGAAAGTACCTATGTTGCCATATAAATAAATAAATGTAAGGCTGATAACCTCCGAAGAGATTTTAGGCCGAATTTCTCTTCCATTTTGCGTCGTGCTCCTTTTTAATTTTTCTTACAAATTGGCGGGTACGCGACCTACTTGTTTTATGCCGACTCCGAACCGCATCTGCAAGGCATATAAGTTTTCACTGAGAGAATTTCATGGCGGAAATACACTCGGAGTGCTTGTCGAACACTGCCGAGGGGCGACTCCGCTTAGAAAATTTTTCTTCTAATTGAAAAAGCTGGTTTCTAAAATTTTGATGTTTCTTTTCCCGGGGTGTGAACCCAGGGTCTTCGGTGTGGTAGGCGGAGCACGCTACCATCACACCACGGCGGCCGCCATATAAATACGTAAATATGTGAATACATAAATACGCATGCTTGCTACATATACATACATATGTATATAGAAATGAAAATAGTAATCACAAAACTGATTTTCAATTCTTTCAGTTGCAGCTCAGCTCATTCCCAATTTCTTCTCTCGCATGTATTTGCCACACTAGATTCTTTCGAACAAAACCTGTAGTATAAATGTTTGACGTAACATTTTAAAAACAGAACTTGTAAGTTATAGAAAAGTAAAAGATTCAAATCGCAGCAAGGTAATTCACTACTGGAGTAACATTACATGTAATTCGGCAAGTTTAATTTTCGTAACACTTTAAGTTGAACGATTCCAAAACAACTCAAACTTTTATTTTTTAAAAGGATGTTTTTTTTTCGTTTTGTATTACTTACTTACTTAATTGGCGCTTAACCTTCTAAACAGTTATGGGCCGTCCAACAAGGCGCGCCAGTCGCTCCTTCGATCCGCCAACCGGCGCCAATTGGTCACACCAAGGGAGTTTAAATCGTTTTTCACCTGGTCCTTCCAACGGAGTGGGGGCCGCCCTCTACCTCTGCTTCCATAGGCGGGTTCCGATAGAAACACATTCTTGGCCGGAGCATCATCTTTCATTCGCACAATATGGCCTAGCCACCGCAACCGCTGTGCGTTTTAATTCGCTGGACTATGTTGATGTCTGCGTATAGCTCGTCCGGCTCATCATTAAATCCTCTTCGGTACTCGCCATCGCCAACGCGTAGAGGTCCATAAATCTTTCGAAGAACTTTTCTCTCGAACACTCCCAAAACCGCTTCATCTGCTGTTGTCATGGTCCATGCTTCTGCCCCATATAGCAGGACGGGTACAATAAGTGACTTGTAGCGTATGATTTTCGTTCGCCGAGAAAGGACTTTACTTTTCAATTGCCTACCTAGTCCAAAGTAGCATTTATTGGCAAGATTGATTCTTCGCTGAATTTCAGTGCTGATGTTGTTGCTAGTGTTGATACTGGTTCCCAAATAAACGAAGTCTTTTACTATTTCGAAATTATGGCTGCCAACAGTAGCGTGGTTGCCAAGGCGCATATGCGCTGACTCTTTGCTCGATGACAACAGGTACTTTGTTTTGTCCTCATTCACCATCAAACCCATCTTTACCGCTTCTTTTTCCAGTTTGGAGTATGCAGAGCTAACAGCGCGGGTGTTTAGGCCGATGATATCAATGTCATCAGCATATGCCAGTAATTGCACGCTTTTATAGTTTATTGTTCCAGTGCGGTTAAGTTCTGCAGCTAGTATAATTTTCTCCAGCATCAAATTAAAGAAATCACACGATAGGGGGTCACCCTGTCTGAAACCTCGTTTAGTTTCGAACGGCTCGGAGAGGTCCTTCCTAATTCTGACTGAGCTGATGGTGTTGCTCAACGTTATTTTGCACAGCCGTATAAGTTTTGCGGGGGAAACCAAATTCAGACATAGCGGCATATAGGCAGCTCCTTTTCGTGCTGTCTAAGGCGGCTTTAAATTCGACGAAGAGGTGATGTGTGTCGATTCTTTTTTCTCGGGTTTTTTTCCAAGATTTGGCGCATTGTGAAAATCTGGTCGATGGTAGATTTACCAGGTCTGAAGCAGCACTGATAAGGTCCAATCAGCCGGTTCACGGTGGGCTTCAATCTTCACATATCACTTGAAAGGACATTATATGCGATATTGAGAAGGCTGATTCCACGATAGTTGGTGCATTTTGCAGTATCCCCTTCTTGTGGACTGGGCAAAGAACACTTAGATTCCAACTGTCGGGCATGCACTCTTCCGCCATATTTTACTAATAAGCTGCTGCATGCGCCTTACCAACTCCTCGCCGCCGTACTTGAATAGCTCCACAGGCAATCCATCAGCGCCCACGGCCTTGTTGTTTTTCAATCTGGTTATGCTATTCTAACTTCGCCATAATCGGGCGGGGGACATATATTCCATCATCATCGATTGCGGGATCGGGTTCTTCATCTCTGCGCGGTGAATTGCTGCCTCCGTTTAGGAGAACAGAGAAGTGTCCCCTCCATAATCTAAGCACTCTCTGGACATCAGTTACAAGGTCGCCATTTTCGTTCTTACAGGAGTTTGCCCCGGTCTTAAAACCTTCCGTTTGTCGCCGTATTTTTTGGTAAAATTTTCGAGCGTTATTCCTGGTGACTAACAGCTTAAGATCCTCGCACTCACGCCTTTCTGCTTCTGCTTTTTTTTCCTGAAAAAGGCGTCTCGCTTCCTTTTTCAACTCACGATGGCGTTCACACACTCCTCTTGTCGCACTCGCTTTTAACGTAGCCCTGTTTGCAGCGTCTTTTCTTTCAGTTGCAACGCGGCATTCTTCATCGTACCAGTTGTTTTTACGTGGTCGCCGGTAACCAATTTTTTCCTCGGCGGCAGTACGAAGTGCTTTGGAAATATGCTCCCACTGCTCCTGAATTCCTTCAGGATGAGTTGTGCTCTCAGAGAGCAGGTGTGAAAGTAGAGTTGCGAAATCATTGGCAGTCTTTTGTGATTGCAGCTTTTCGACGTCTAGCTTCCCTTATGTTTTTTGTTCCTTGGTTTTAGCCGCGTTGAGGCGGGTGCGTATTTTGGCTGCAAGGAGATAATGGTCCGAGTCGATGTTAGACCCTCGGATCGTGCGCACATCTAAAACACTGGAGGCATGCCGTCCTCCATGTAAATTGATGTATCTTTTTATGCATGAGGATATGACCATATTTCGAGCACCGGCAAAGTCAATCAGCCGCAGTCCGTTAGGAGAAGTTTCATTGTGAAGGCTGAACTTTCCGACTGTAGGGCCAAAAACACCTTCTTTGCCCAGCCTGTCGTTAAAGTCACCAAGCACGACTTTTATATCGTGACGGGGGCAGCGCTCGTATGTGCGTTATAATTGTTCATAAAAAGTGCAGATGAATGATATATAAAAAAAATTTTGGCGACAAAGTCTCTCTCGCACCACGAATCCGACGCCGAAACTGCGTTTATTCGTATGGCCACTCCAATATATGTCACAATTTTTGACCTTCTTTTCTTCCTTGCTCCGTCAAACGCATTTCTTGGATGGCGGTGATGTCAGATTTTGCTTTGACGAGGACATCAACCAGCCGGACATCTGCACCAATCCCATTCAGGGAGCAGACGTTTTCAGGTGCATGTCCTCAATTCATTGTCCTTCAAACGTTTGCCATGGTCGTCATCAATAGAAAGTGTATTTATCCGAGGCTTGTTCGTTTTGTATTGATAACTGAAAAACTAGTTTTTTTATTGTTTTCCCATTTTGTTTGTTTTTCGATTTGATGGTTTTCTTATTTTGGAATTTTTTAACAAGTGGCACCATCGTCATAAGAACAAAGTAGAAAGCGCAGTGAGCGTAAAATTCTTTGAAATTTGCTCATATATTGACAGTTGATCGCCGTTGAAATGACCTGTAAGATCAGTTGTGTTAACAGAAAAAATCAGTTAGATTGATTAGGAATCTGTCAATTTTACAAAAATTTTGTTAACTTAAGAGCGACAATTTCTCTTCTGTTGACATTACTAAACTAATTTGTTGACTTGACAAGAACTCGATCGAATTAACCATAATTGGATCAATTTCAACCGAATCTCCGTTAAGTTAAGAACAACGGAACCGATTTTTTGATTTTACTAGCACCATTTCTTTCAGTGTATTATTGTGTCGGTGACCGTTAGCTTTCTGTATATGTTATAGTTAAACCTTTTGGGCAACTTTATCTATATTTATCGTGAGGTCTAGATAGTTGATTCCTCCTTCTTTTTCGCTTTCCATTGCGAATTTTATATTCCCGTGCCGCTTGTTGAGGTACTCCAGTACAAGCTCTTTGTTATTAGTAGTTAAAACGCATATGATGTCATCCATGTATCTTAAATAAAATGACTTCAGCTCCTGTATGTACTTCTCTTCCAGATTTTGCATGAACACTTCCATAAGAACGGCTGATGTGGCGCTTCCCGTTCCAAGACCGCTTGTTTGTCTATATATTTTATTATTGAATTGAAAATGTTTTGACGTAAAGTGGTTCTTAGCTATTTGTGATTTGTATACTTTTCACTATCTTTCTTTGTATTATGAACTATTGTTGAGCTAATTATATCCAATGTCTCAGATAGTGGTATTGATAGGTATAAATCTTTTATGTCAAAAAGATACCAATTTGCTGTTCTTTATTAGCTCTACGTCTCAAGTTTCTCTATTAGTTCTGTTGTGTTAGCTATTTTGCATATTCGTTACTTGGCTCGGTCGTTTTTAAATATTTGGACAGTTTTTAAACATAGTGCCGATTTAAAATTAATGATGGGCCTCATTGGAGTGTAACAGGACTTATGTGATAAAACAACTCTGTCCTCTTGGTTTTCTAGAACCTGACTTGTTTGCTGCCTCTATATCTGCAACTCTTCCGCCCTTGCAACTGGAGATTTGACCTCACGAGCGCATGATACGTACACAAAACGTGCAAGACTGCTTTTTCCTGCAGAATGCACTTCTAGCATCTGCTGTTACTGCCGAGGCTTAAATTGTAAGCATATGACGCTAGAAGGAAGTGTGCAGTTAGAATGCCCATACCGAGCCTTAAGTCCGCTCTCTTTAGACTTGCATATGAGCTCAGAAAATTTTTTAGCCCCGTGCGTCTAGCTTACTAGATGTATCATATGCAATTCCTGTCTCCTTCTAATTTCTCTAAAGAGCATTGGGACGTCCGACCGTCGATTTATCGAGTGCTGCACCTCTTTGACAACTCATCAGCGTTTTCGTTACCCTCTATTCCATTATGACCGGGAACGTAATATGTATAGATGTATGGGCGCGGCTTGAGCGAGGTCCTTGCAATGCTTCTTTGCATTCCAGGAAACTTTTGATGAAGTTCGGTGTGAGATTTTTTTTTCAGTTAAATAAATAAAAAAACTGTTGTCTTTAGCTTTAACTTTAAAGTACGTGTATTTAGAATATGATATGAAAAAGGTGACATTAAAAACTTAAGCGCACGCGTCGGCTTTTCTTTGCCATTTCATCTAAAAACTTCATCAACGCACATAGGTAGATTTTAAACATTTAGGCGGCCATAATTGAATTTCTGAAAGTTGCCACAATTACAAGAAAAAAAGCACTCCCACAGCTTAAGAATAGACAGGGGAACATAATTCTACCCCTTCCCACCCATCGCATACGTGGTATTAGCTGTCAAGTAATCGGAATTTAGCTATTTCTGATACGCGTGTTATAGTTTTTTTTACTACGTGAAATCGCATGTTTTAACGTGATTGTTTTAAGTTTTGAGAGAATTGAATTGGGTAATTGGTCATGAATTCCGATATTTCAGGCAAATACTAACATTATTAGTGGTGTTTGTGATTTTTAAAGGTTATAAATTGATAAAGAACCTATTTTATTTAGGATGTTAAACAAATTTTAATTTTTATTTATGGTGTTCAAAACCAGTTTTGTTATGTTTCCAAGTCCGTCCAAGTGAAAATTAGTTTGAACATGGTACTTGGCACAATTAGCTTGCAAACTGCATTAAATTTAGCTGCAGATACTTGCAGATAGGGGGTTTGATAGAGGGTTTGATACACCCTTGTTGCTGTACAACAAGAAAAATAGCCTCAATGCGCAGGTATTTTTAGTGTTACACAGTGTAATAGCTATTTTTTTTAATATAACCGATTGATTACAAAAATTATTATAATTTTTCATTTATTAAACAGTTTTTAAAAGATATAGGCAATAAAATATTTTTGGCCGCCTAAACTTGAAAATCTACCTATGTGCAACGGTAACAATTTGATCACGGTGGATGCTTAGTGATGCACAGCCATTCAATCGATTTTCACTCATCGTATTTCTCAAATAGTTTTTCAATCAGCCTAAGAGTTGAAAAAGATCTCTCGTTCGTTGCCGTTGTTACTCGAAGCGTACACAGATTTTCAACAACATGTGAACATTAGGAAAAGCTACAAATCGCATTCCTGTAATATTAATCATAGATAAATTGATAAAAAAAACAAACCGAAGTACTCATTCAGGAATAAGTAGAATTCATGCTTTTTCAGCCTATGCATGAGATCTAACGTATACGTATATAAAATTCAAAAGAAAGAACTGATCGAAAGAAAAAAATTAATTAAAAAAGTCTATCTACACGGAAAAACACTAATGTGTTTTTACATTTTTTTTATCAAATAATTTGAATTTTACATTTTTGAAATGTGTTTTTGACATGCAAAAAAATGTAGATATTACATTACAATAGTGTGTTTTCCACATGGAAAGTAATATCAAATTTGCATTATATTTCAAAAGAGGACATGTGTAATTCAAAAAATGCTGTAAATTTAACAGTATTTAAATGTTAAAAATATTTGCCTTTTCATTCCGATAAATGTAATCGCTGTTGAGGCAAACGAGCAAACGCCTGAATTTATTATATTCACGCATGCAATAAGTTGGTTGATATTAAATCAATGTCGATTATGTTCGTTTAAGCAAGTTGGATCATTGAAAACGATCAAGTTGCCGTTGTTGCCGAACGTTGTTTTGTTCGATTTTTGTTGTTCTCTGATATGTATGTAGGTGGTCTTTAGGCAAATTTACAAGGAAACTTCTTTATGAAATTATAGTAAAAGTTAACATGTACATTTGTATATTTAATAAATTGCAGAATTATTATGAAACAGAATATGATTAAAATATATAAGTATTCACTTCGTACATACATATGCTTGCAAAATAAAAATATAATATAACCAACAAAGTAAATACGTAGCAGAATTATAAAAAAAATTATTAACATAGACATAAAACATAAAATATTTGAATTGTAATGACCTAAAAAATCAAATGATCCGGAAGCAAGGGGGTTTAAGCCCTCAAACATATCAAACACTAACCGAAAAATGAACTGGAATAAAAAATTTGAAATGGGTAATTCCAGCCTATAGTATAAGGGATTGTTATGATAATAAGTGAAATCGAGAACTAGGTTATTTAGGTCGAGTATCTTCATGCGCCGAATTATTAATTTTAAACATTTTTTAGTTATACACTATGAAAGTCTCACAATTTTATTACATTCCAAAAACTTGTAAATTTCACGAATGACAACTATCAGTTAGTTTAATTAAATGTCAACTTACTTCCCTAAGCGCCATCTGTTGGTAAGTAGTTAAATGGTTAGATGTCGTTTTCAAATTGAACATATGCCTCTAGTGTTCAACGGTAGCAAATTACCATGGTGAGATATCTTTTTGTTATGGTGAGAAATCTTTCTAATAGTAATCTGTGAGAAATTGCAATTATTCATTTCATATTTGCTTGTGTGAAATTAAGAAAATTAAGTCGAATCATGTGTAAGATTTACTTATGAAGATTTTTAAGTTTAATGTTCTCCTTTAAAGCTTTGATAGAATATGAGTAAGTAGATACTATTTCGCCTAACTACCCCAACCCTTAATGGCAACCCTACTCAAAAATATCCCTGTTGTAATGCGGACATTTCGTTTGATACCCATATCGGCATATCTCATGCATTTTTTTAATTTCAAATAGGTGGCAGCCCTAAATGGCAGCCCTACTCAAAAACTGTCCCTATTGTAATGCGGAGTGAAATACCTTTCGTTTGATACCCATATCGGCATATCGCATGCAATTTTTTTTAATTTCGAATAGGTGGCAACCCTAAATGGCCACCCTACTCAAAAATGTCCCTATTGTAATGCGGAGTGAAATACCTTTCGTTTGATACCCATATCGGCATATCTCATGCAATTTGTTTTTTTTATTTCGAATAGGTGGCAACCCTAAATGGCACCCTACTCAAAAATGTCCCTATTGAAATGCGGAGTGAAATACCTTTCGTTTCGGTTTTATTTAGCTTGACTTGACAGGCACATGCACGGGCACCACATGCACGGCCGTTGTGAACGAATTTTGCAATTAAAATTTAAGTAACTTCCCGATAAGCTACAAGCTTGAAACTTGGAATATAGTTCAGAACCCGATGACAATGCAATAATAAGAAAAAAATCGCCGCTAGGTGGCGCAAGGATCGACATATTTACAAAAATCGTATTTGTGGTCCGATTTGGCTCATATTTGAAACACATAATATATACAATAATAGAAGGCGACCTATGAAAAAAATTGCAGCTAGGTGGCGCAAAGATCGAGATATTACAAAAATCGTATTTGTGGTCCGATTTGGTCCATATTTGGACCACATAATACATACAAGAATAGAAGGCGACCTATGAAAAAAAAATCGCAACTAGGTGGCGCAAAGATCGAGATATTAAAAAAAATCATATTTGTGGTCGATTTGGTCCATATTTGGAACACATAATACATACAAGAATGGAAGGCGACCTATGAAAAAAAAATCGCAGCTAGGTGGCGCAAAGATCGAGATATTAAAAAAAATCATATTTGTGGTCCGATTTGGTCCATATTTGGACCACATAATACATACAAGAATAGAAAGACGACCTATGCAAAAAAAAATCGCAACTAGGTGGCGCAAGATCGAGATATAAAAAAAATCATATTTGTGTCGATTGTCTCATATTTGGAACGAATATTACCTACAGTCCCGGTAGAAGTGACATCAAAATATTTTTGGAATTGGAGGAGGGACAAGCATACGTGGCACAGAGTCGATCAAAGTCTTTGGAGGGATTATGTATTGAGGACTTAGATTGTAACAAATTGTCAGGAAAGAGTCCTTGTAATAATAAGTCACTAAATGAACTAAATAGAATGAGAAATAATAGGCACTTAAATAAAGACTAAAACTTGAAATAAAATAATTAAAAAAAAATTTTAAGTTAAGCGGTTTTATTGAAAACAATAACTTCATGAAGTAATAATGATACTAACAGCTACAAAATAATTAGGTAGGTCCTAGGTACTAGTCATCACACTCCGTCATCAAACTAGGACGTTGATCAGACAATTAAATAAAAGCGTTGGGGTTGCGTGAAATTTCTAAAAATGTGAGGCGTAGCAAAACCTTATTAAGGTTCAGTTGGTCTTATATATGACTATCAATAGAAATTTGACGCATCCAACGCTTTTATTTAATTGTCTGATCAACGTCCCTAGTTTGATGACGAGTGTGATGACTAGTACCTAGGACCTACCTAATTATTTTTTAGCTTTTAGTATTATTATTACTTCATGTAAGTATTGTTTTCAATAAAAACCGTTTAACTTAAACATTTTTTAAAAATTATTTTATTTTAATTTCGAATGGGTGGCAACCTTGTGAAACATTCTGAGTGGCAACACCTAGGTAGAAAGTCTTAGAAGGTGG
>JARSSU010003698.1:0-23912 GCA_029619165.1 Eurosta solidaginis
TTTTGTTTATAAATAAAGCAGCCTTTAGTCTTTGAAAGTATATAATTTAATTTCCGATTTTAACTAAAATTGCCAGAAATATTAATTTAGTGATTTTTAACACAGCCAATTTACTTGCCGTTTATTTAACAACACAGCTGTTCGTCGATAAACGGATATCGATACAAAATAGTTACTGAATAAAGAAATCGTTATAGTTACCGATTCGAAACTAAAGCGATGGCAAATGTCGTTAAAAAGTTAGTGAATTCCACTACTGATATCCGCGGCTTATCAATTTGTTTTGGAAAATTTGTCGATTTTCTATTGAAATTTTTCGATCTATCATCGGAAGTTTTTATAGATTACACAGGCCGACAAAATGAGACCGATTTTTTTGACCATAAACCAGACCATACTTTCCTAAAGGTTTTCGATGCGCTGAATTCAAATCTGGACGCAGAATTGCTCTATCACGTCAGGATTTTGAGATATCCTAACCTAAATGTGCAAAAAAACACCGTTTTTGCCTATTTTTGAGGTTATATATAAACGACAGATTTTTTTTTAAAAGCACACATAGCATCTTAAAGAAGAAGTCTTTCTCTTACGAATGGCGTTGAGTTTGCTCAAATATCTTTTTTTTCGCTAAGATAGAGCAATTTAAAGTTTATAAATTTGCTAATTTTCCTATAGCTGAAAAACCACTGAATTAACGTAGGTATGATGCAGTAGAACACATACCTCTTACGATAAGTCTACAAATTTCAAGCTTACACATAATAAATTTTGTTTCTAACGCTATCTGGAAACATTACTGATACTTTTGTGGGCTTGTGGTGTTTAAGCATTAGGTTTATAGATTTAAAATTGCCGGTTTGAGGTTTTTGGGTTCGGGGTATGTGGGATTGGCGTCTGTGAGCTTGGAGTTTGTGGGATCGAGTTATTTGACTTAAGATGTGTAAGCTTGAAATTTGTAGACTTATCGTAAGAGGTATGTGTTCTACTGCATCATACCTACGTTAATTCAGTGGTTTTTCAGCTATAGGAAAATTAGCAAATTTATAAACTTTAAATTGCTCTATCTTAGCGAAAAAAAAGATATTTGAGCAAACTCAACGCCATTCGTAAGAGAAAGACTTCTTCTTTAAGATGCTATGTGTGCTTTTTAAAAAAAAATCTGTCGTTTATATATAACCTCAAAAATAGGCAAAAACGTGTGTTTTTTGCACATTTAGGTTAGGATATCTCAAAATCCTGACGTGATAGAGCAATTCTGCGTCCAGATTTGAATTCAGCGCATCGAAAACCTTTAGGAAAGTATGGTCTGGTTTATGGTCAAAATTTCTTGTCGGCCTGTGTTATCTATCCACATATAATTGAAAATTATATTTTTTTCTTGAAGGATGACTAATTTGCTATCGACGACTCATCGGCTTGTTATGAAACAAATGCCGATAAAACTTCAATATAAAGTCGTTAACACATCTGCAACACCTCAATAGCATGTGGATAAGAAACCAGTCAGAAGATGTCGACTCCGAGATAGCAAGTCGATAACTCGAAACTAATTTCGCTTTTGCCAATAAGCTGATAATAAAACATTAACTTTCGCTATACGTTGTTACCGATAAGAGGCCAACAAAGCTCTTCCCATAGAGTGCGAAATTATTGGTTTCTGGTAAAGTTACCGCTGTTGTTGTTTATCCTCAATCTCTCGAAGAGCTTTAGTAGATACTTACGCCTTTTTTTCTTAAATTTATTTGTGCGAGTTACGTTTTAGGAACCCTATTTACTTATTTTGTTTAAAGCCCTGTTTATTTTCACATTTGTACATACATACATGTTCGTGAATGTAAATAATATATTTAATCAGCCATGTAGCTTTCGCTTCTACAGCTACGTCCTTTGCTAGAAGCTAAAATTGTTTTATAATTTTTTTTCTCCTTCCAACACAAAGAAAAGCCACACAACGGCAACTTTTATAAAATAACTAGCAATGAAAGGCGGCGGCTGAAGCAACAAAAGAGTTTTATCAAAGTAACTTTATTTTATTTTCTTGCCATTTAGCATGTAAATGGGAAATTACTTTTCCATTTCCAATTTACTAAAGAGCGGAGAGCGAAAGCACCATCATTGATATGACACACATACACACTCAGGTGGTGAATGCTGCTTAGTCAATTGCTGGTAAATAACTTCCAACAGCAAACAAAACAACAACGCAACAATAAGTAAAATAGCGCAATAAAGTTTCTTAAGAGCTACGCCAAAGACACTATGAACGGTCAAATATGCAGTCAATGAAAACCGCAATAGGACGAACTTTTGCAAAAGTTTAATGCCTGATCAACAGCGACAGCAACAGCAACAGCATCATCATCAACAATTTTCATTGCTTGTGCGGCACTTTTCTATCTGGTGCTTGTAATACTTACAAATGTGCCGCTTCAGTCCAATGCGATAAAAAAGTGCTCTCTTTTTTGAGAGTTTGTTCTATTGTTCTCGTTATTGTAAACTTTTGATTTGCTAAGGCATATATATGGACATGTATGTGTATTTTTGTTAGTAGGTATATTGTTGCTCAAGCGCTAAAACTCATTCTTGTGTGTGAGAGTGGTCCTACTTGTGTGAGTGTATAAGCAGCGTCTTTGTATTGCATTCTATAGTAAAAGTTCAAATAATTAAAATATTGCGACGAATAATAGCAACACTAAGGGATACTATCATCTCTAAGTCGATACTGAGCAGTGACTTGTATGCACATAACCAAATTAATCATTATGTCTACACATATGTCCATGCAAGCAGTGGAGAGCAACGCACAAACACATGCATATATCTGAGATACTCCCCAAAAGTAGGCAATTATTTGTGCAAGTATCACTCACATATACACGCGTATATGAGAAGCTATACACGTCCATCTGTAGTTATAATTTTATAGCTGGTAACTAAGTAAATTCTGGAAACGCCTAGAAGTATGGAACGAGGAAATCGAAGAGTATAAAAGAGCGCAATCTGAGCAATCACGGATTCAGTTTGATTTAAGCACGCTATCTGTCCAGAAGTAGTAGTGTTATTGTGAAGTACTTTAATAAAGGCCATTTTGCATTATTGAATAGTGGAGTTATTTATTCAACAGTTTAGTGATTCGAACGTTAGTAGAAGGTTGCAAATAAGCGGAGTTGCACTAAATTCGTAACAATATTAAATGCAGCTGATGTTGCAAGTCTAACACTAATATTATCTCTATAAACACGCACGCGACTATGCTTCTGTGTTATTCACGTTGGTTATTACATGAATTAGAAAGGAATCTGTCACACAATTTGATGTTGCAATTGAATTCTGTTCAAATATAAATTTATTTTAAAGGATTTAAAAAAAAATTGTATTGAAATAATCAAACTACAGAAATGAGAATAAATTAGCTTTATGCGCTTTTTGATGGGTGATCAGCTTTGCTCAGATATGGAGGAATCCAGAATGTAGACTGAGGGTAAGCGTAGAAGAGGAAAGGAACCTAATCATAATACTGTGGCGAATGTTGACATCACTACGCTGTTAGTAAATAATCGCAACAACAAAACAGAGCAAGGCAACGAAGAGATATCTCACACACACACACACATGTAGTCATCAGCCGAAGTAGTTACTCACACATACACATGCATATGGCTATAAGAAAAGCATAAACTACAAATATATAAATATATAATGTATTCAGCTGGTAACCAAGCATGAGATTCAATTGTTTTCGAACAGATTTGCGCGAAATTACTAGACCTTAGGAGAAATGGGTGAACGAGGAAACCGTGAGTAGGAAAGCAGCGCGCGCTGAGGAATCAGTAATCAGTTTGATTTAAACACGCTATTAGTTGTGAAGTGGGGTATAATTGTGAAGTACTCCCAGAGTAATCTAAATAAAGACCACTTTGCAATACTGAATATTGGGTTATTTATTTATTTATTTATTTAATTCATTTAGGCTAAAAGTATATGCTTTCTTACAGACTGGTTAAAAATAGAAAACAACTCAAGCTTAAACTTACATAAGCTGTTATTAAAATTAAAAAACACTACTGAATTGATTTGCTAGATGTATCGTCCTAGTTATAGGTTCATTCATAGCACAATTCGTTTTATGACATATTTCGATAAATAATCTGTTATGCCGAAGATCACGAAGTGGAATATATGAAAAGAACAAATTAGATAAATCGTTGCAATTTATGTTCAAGAGTATTATCTTATAGGCAAGCATGAGTGAGATACAAGTTCTTCTGTAGTGCAAAGCCTGAAGATCAAGCAATTTGAGCCTGCTGGTATACGATCGAAGCCGTCTAGCCAGTGAAGCATCCCTAAAGCCATTTTCGTAAACAGTTTTTGTACCCTCTCAATTTTATAGCAGTTAGATTCATCGAAAGGATTTCCTATTATTGAGCAATATTCAAGACGATTCTGACCAAGGAGATATAAAGTGCCTTCAACGTCATAGGGTCCTTAAAGTCACTGGTGTTTCATCTAATTAACCCAACCATTGTAAAATACTTGAAACAGTGAAGTCAGTATGATTGGAAAAAGAGAGTTTGGAGTCAAAAATGACACCCAAATCTTAAAGTTCGGTTCAGTGGTTCGAACCACTCAGACAAACTTGAACCGTAACCGGTTCGCAGCTACCTCTGAACTGTCGAACCGGTTCGGTTCAAGTGGTTCAAACGTTTAATACTAATTTTGATAGTATACAAAATTTTAAATTCGTCACTTGGGATCTGTGTGCAAACAACCATCGATATGTATTTACTAAGCATACAAATAAAATACAGTTATTGAGATCAAATCCGTGTATGTATTTATTTATAAAACGTATCAAACCGTTTATTGATTATTATAAAATGTAAGAACGAAATGGTAGAATGCGTGGCTATACCTATAGAGAGTATTTACAACGCATATATTCTGCACATAAGAAAGTAGTCGTATTTTTAAGAGAAGAAAAACTATGCAATTAGCTTCTTTCAATATACATCTAAAACATACCTACTAAATTTTAGATGCGAGATTACTACACAAACTAAAAGATATTTCATGAAAATGTAAATGTCTTCTTTGCTTTTCTTAGGCATTAAGCTTATAAATGTTGATATACGGTTATGTGAAAAATAATGTGGTCTCCCTTTAAAACGGTATTGTTCCCAAATTATGTTTATTTATTAGTTTTTAATAATTCCAATTTAAAATATCGTTCTAACTATAACACACACTATATATATATATACATTTCAAAGCTTACACAAAGCTCCCACCAATTAATCAAATTTTCATCAGTTTTCCAGACTTATTAAAAACTTTCAAAAAATTTCTGAGTGTGCAGTTTTGTAGCTCATCTAACTGTAGTGTAATAATGTGCAAGTTTCAAGAGGGTGTTTGCATTTTTTTCCATACACCGCATGAACAAAATTTGTTTTTATATGGAAGATATGGGCAACACCCTTGGGGAAAAAAATTTCAAAAAAATTAACGGTATTCTCATCTACTTGAAACTTGCACACTATTACACTACAATTGAATGAGCTTCAAGACTGCACATTCAGAAATTTTCTAAAAACTGTTAATAAAAAGTTTCGAAAATTGATAAAAATTTTATTAATTTAACTTTAAAATTTGTATAATTATACATATGTACATATGTGGTTTGTGTTATAGTTCGGACTATGTTATAAATGAAAAAGAAAAAGCTCTTTCATATACAAGTCGTTATGCACGGGGTTTGAACTCATTATGTAAATTTGTTTATTTTTTCACAAGCTTTTGACCACAGGCGCAAACAGTAGACGCTATTACTATCAAAATGACAGTTCACGGCATTGCCATCGAGAAAAATGTATGCAATTTTATCTTAGAGTTGTATTTTCAAGCAAAGTGGTGAATTAAATAAGTTAAGTGATTTTTGTTGAAACTTTATTTTGAACCGAACCGAACCATTTTTTGGGTGGTTTTCGTTTGGGTTTTTGGAGTTAAGAAAAAAAAACGGTTCGGTTCGTCGTTCGGTTCAAAGCCCAAAATAGCGGGTGGTTCGGTTCATGAACCGGTTCGGTTCGAAACGGTTGTCAGGCTGCTAGCAACCAATTTTAGACTATTAATATTGCAAATTAATTATCTATAGCACTCTCTTTAAGAAGAGCGAAGTCCTTCGAACTGCAAAGGCTTGTAAGATTTATGCTTTTTTTGTGACAAATGGTATTTCGATTGGCCACTATTCGCTTGGAGGGCAAGTTATACGTTGTTTTAGTTTGCAAATTGCTTTGCTGGTGTGAAAAGTTAGCCACAAATATATTACTGCAGTAAAAAATTTTACTTGCGTTTTTTTTCAGAAATATGGTTCTTATTTTCGTAGGCGATTTTCTCTCTATGAAATTAATACTTCTCGTATTAGGTCGATGTTTGGACGTGTCATCTAGTCCTCTTGGCAGAATAGTTTTGTGTATACCTCGAACATTCCATTTGCAAAAGTCTATTGCATAGCTTTAGTAGCGTATTTTGTTGTTTTTTGATATTTGCAAGATTTTCTTCGCATTTAGCTCCGCTGTAGACTCGACAATATCCCCCCTTATGTGGGTCTTTTTAAGATATTCAGTAGACGGCAGCTGCTGTGATGTGATTGTAGCGTGCTCCGCCTACCACACCTAAGAACCTAGGTTTACGCACTGGTCAAGCAACATCAAAATTTTAGAACCAATTTTTTTCAATCAGAAGGAGCTTTTCGAAGCGGGGTCGCCACTCGGCAGTGATTTGGCAAACACTCCAAGTGTATTTCTGACATGATATGCTTCTCAGTGAAAACTTACACCGCGTTACTCACATTCTGTCCTATGAACCAAATATAATTATTCGGAAAAGGGGAGAAAAAATAAAGTAAACGTGTATCGGCGATTTTCATGTACGCGTCAGAATTTTTTCTTATGTATAAAGTATAAAGCTCGTAGTGTCCGTCTGTCCGCATGTGTCAAAGACTTTGTATCGATTTTTAAGCCCTTTTCCGTGATCCAATCCAGCTGAATTTTTGCAGGCGGACTCGTGGAAATGTCTGTATCACGTCAAATTTTTTTAAAAATAAATTTTTATCATTCTCAGATTTACCTGATTTTTTTCACTTTTTCGGCATGACTTGAAGGGACTCCAAATTTTAGACTACTAAAGCGTTCCGAAAAAAAAATGTTTTTTCAACCCATCCTAATCCATATGTTTGTAGTTTATCAATAATAACCTTCTAACACTAAACTGTTTATTGCGGATAGACGGACACTACGAGCTTATACTTTATACATAAAAAATTTTCTGACGTGTACATGAAAATCGCCGATACACGTGTACCTTTATTTTTTCTCCCCTTTCCGAAAAAGCATATTGGTCCATAGGACAGAACTAAATCTCGTTTTTGTAATGCAGTATTATCTGCCTTGCAGATGCCGTTCGAAGTCGGCATAAAACAAGTAGCTCCCGTCCCGCCAATTTGTTGGAAAAATTAAAAGGGCCACGACTCAAAATTGGGGGAGAAGCTCGGCCTAAAATCTCTTCGGAGGTTATCGCGCCTTACATTTATTTTATTTATTTATCTTTTGTAGAGAATACAATAAATATATTTTCTGAAATGCTGCTAATATTATTTATTTTACATATGACTATCAAACTAAGTTTATTTATGCGCCACCCACATCTTGGAAGACATCTAGCGTTGCCTCTCTTAAAACGAGACTTTTTAAAACGACGATCTGTCAACCTAAGTATATGATGTTTTCGATATTTTTTTTCTCCTCAGCCACATTAAAGAGCTTGCGCCTGTTTTTCTCAAAACTGAGAGATATTTAATTCAAAAACATCGAAACTATTTTTAAGATACATATGTGTTTGTGTCATATTTGTTTTCAATTGCTACGCCCTTATCAGATATTATTTTAAGCCCATGTTCTTTTCGCACTACTGAGCCTATTTCACTAATCAGTTTAATAACAAAAGGGATTATCAGCAAAAGCTGTGACGGAATAAGCATTACGATAATATGTCAAATAGCTGACAGCCCGCTGGACAAAAGCCAATCAAGCGTCTAACAATACCCACAATAGAACTCAACTCAAACCAAACAAACAACCAGAAAAGTAAACAAGTAAGGAAGGCTAAGTTCGGGTGTAACCGAACATTACATACTCAGTTGAGAGCTGTGGAGACAAAGTAAGGGAAAATCACTATGTTGTAAAAAGAACCTAGGGTAACCCTGGAATGTGTTTGTATGACATGTGTATCAAATGGAAGGTATTAAAGAGTATTTTAAGAGGAAGTGGGCCATAGTTCCATAGATGGACACCATTTAGGGATATCGCCATAAAGGTGGACCAGGCCTGACTCTAGAATTTGTTTGTACGATATGAGTATCAAATGAAAGGTGTTAATGAGTATTTTAAGAGGGCGTGGGCCTTAGTTCTATATGGGGACGCCTTTTCGAGATATCGCCATAAAGGTGACAGGGGTGCTCTAGAATTTATTTTGTACGATATGGGTATCAAATGAAAGGTATTAATGAGTATTTTAAAAGGGCGTGGGCCTAAGTTCTACAGATGGGACGCCTTTTCGAGATATCGCCATAAAGATGGACCAGGGGTGACTCTAGAATTTGTTTGTACGATATGAGTATCAAATGAAAGGTGTTAATGAGTATTCTAAGAGGGCGTGGGCCTTAGTTCTATATGGGGACGCCTTTTCGAGATATCGCCATAAAGGTGGACCAGGGGTGACTCTAGAATTTGTTTGTACAATATGGGTATCAAATGAAAGGTGTTAATGAGTATTTTAAAAGGCGTGGGCCTTAGTTCTATAGGTGGACGCCTTTTCAAGATATCGCCATAAAGGTGGACCAGGGGTGACCCTAGAATGCGTTTGTACAATATGGGTATCAATGAAAGGTGTTAATGGGTATTTTAAAAGGGCGTGGGCCTTAGTTCTATATGTGGACGCCTTTTCGAGATATCGCCATAAACGTGGACCAGGGGTGACTCTAGAATTTGTTTGTACGATATGGGTATCAAATTAAAGGTATTAATAAGGGTTTTAAAAGGGAGTGGCCCTTAGTAGTATACTTATGTGAAAGCGTTTTCGAGATATCGACCAAAATGTGGACCAGGGTGATCCAGAACATCATCTGTCGGGTACCGCTAATTTATTTATATATGTAATACCACGAACAGTATTCCTTCCAAGATTCCAAGGGCTTTTGATTTCGTCCTGCAAAACTCTTTCATTTTCTTCTACTTAATATGGTAGGTGTCACACCCATTTTACCAAGTTTTTTTCTAAAGTTATATTTTGCGTCAATAGACCAATACAATTACCATGTTTCATCCCTTTTTTTCGTATTTGATATATAATTATCGCATTTTTTTCATTTTTCGTAATTTTCGATATCGAAAAAGTGGACGTGGTCATAGTCGAATTTCGGCCATTTTTACACCAATACAAAGTGAGTTCAGATAAGTACGTGAACTGAGTTTAATAAAGATATATCGATTTTTGCTCAAGTTATCGTGTTAACGGCCGAGCGGAAGGACAGACGGTCGACTGTGTATAAAAACTGGGCGTGGCTTCAACCGATTTCGCCCTTTTTCACAGAAAACAGTTATCGTCCTAGAATCTAAGCCTCTACCAAATTTCACAAGGATTGGTAATTTTTGTTCGACTTATGGCATGAAAAGTATCCTAGACAAATTAAATGAAAAAGGGCGGAGCCACGCACATTTTGAAATTTTCTTTTATTTTTGTATTTTGTTGCAACATATCATTACTGGAGTTGAATGTTGACATAATTTACTTATATACTATAGAGATATTAAATTTTCTTTTAAAATTTTAATTAAAAATTTTTTTTTAAAAGTGGGCGTGGTGGTTCTCCGATTTTGCTAATTTTTATTAAGCAGACATATAGTAATGAGAGTAACGTTCCTGCCAAATTTCATCATGATATCTTCAACGACTGCCAAATTACAGCTTGCAAAACTTCTAAATTACCTTCTTTTAAAAGTGGGCGGTGCCACGCCCATTGTCCAAAATTTTACTAGTTTTCTATTCTGCGTCATAAGTTTCAACTCACCTACCAAGTTTCATCGCTTAATCTGTATTTGGTAATGAATTATCGCACTTTTTCGATTTTTCGAAATTTCGATATCGAAAAAGTGGGCGTGTTTATTGTCCGATATCGTTCATTTTAAATAGCGATCTGAGATGAGTGCCCGGGAACCTACATACCAAATTTCATCAAGATACCTCAAAATTGACTCAAGTTATCGTGTTAACGGACAGACGGACGGACGGACGGACAAGGCTCAATCGAATTTTTTTTTCGATACTGATGATTTTGATATATGGAAGTCTATATCTATCTCGATTCTTTTATACCTGTACAACCAACCGTTATCCAATCAAAGTTAATATACTCTGTGAGCTCTGCTCAACTGAGTATAATAAGGAAATATGTAAAGATGGGATAAAACTGATGCTACTACGAAAGCAAATGTTGTTGTAAAGCATTGACATTGGCGCATTTCAGTGTAAATATGTTTGGCAAGTGATAAACCAACAACCGCATCATACAATGCCAACTACTTATTTGCCCTTTTTGTATTCAGCTAATGGCTCGTTTTTGACGCACCCGCATACGAACTAAAATTAATCACACATTTGTACATATGTGCATGTCTGTTACAGTATGGGCGTAGGAAGAGAAGGTGCAGGGATTCGTTGGATTTGCAGTTTTTGTGAACTGAAACTTGTTTCCAAGTTCCGTACATCAATTGACGTCTATACCTATATACTGCCTTGAATTAATTTTTCGACAGCACAAAGTCGGTAACCGAGTTCAACAGAGCTCTTAGTAAGATAGCCTGGAACTACAGCAGACGCCTGGAAACAGGCATGTAAAAGAAACTTGTCCGAAAGTATTTCTATAGCCTTCACTCCGCTGCGGTGTGTAGTAAGCAATATTTCCTTGGAGGAATGATTGATACCAATATTGTGCAATAAATATTGTGCTCGGATCCTGTGCGGAATCAAAAATACTATAATCCTAATTCTTTAAATGATGGTAAGCATTAAAAATCTCCCGTTTTAGCGGTCGTATGTAGAAAACGAAAATTCACTTCCTTATAAATAGAGCTACTCGTATTGGCCGGAAAGAAATCTGTGTAGCTTCGATGAAAAGAAATCTTCTCAGACCGAATATCATTTGGCTCCGACTGCTCAGATAGTCACATTTTTATAACAGACTTGGAGTTTGAGTAAGTACTCTAGAGTCCTCTTAAACCCAACAAAGACGTACGTTCATCTATAATTCGTGAAATCTTCTCATACAATTTTTAAATTGACTTATCTTCTATGCTGCTGTGGCAGTCAGTTATGTTGAGTCATAATTTTACCTTTAATGACTAAGTGTCCTGTTGAAACATCACTGCATTGAACCTTATTATTTTGGCTGACTTCCTGCCATCTAATTAATCAATGAGATCATGTTTCTTGCTAAGAAGAAATATCTGACCAGTATCTTCTCAACTGTCGCATATCTGTCCAAAACTAAAATTAATGAGTTCAGCCGCACTTGGCTGGGATATTAAAAAAATTGCAAGGCTTCCCCCAAATTTTCCCATCTCATTTTGTTTAATCTGAGTATATTTCAATCAATAGTTCTCTCTTCCATTCCCTCAAGCATGATAGAGTAACCGTTGTCCATAAGCCTATAGGCCATATATGGAAGACAATATATACATTTAGGTCCAAGACCTTGTTCCCTCCAATGTCCAATGGGATTATGTTCAGGGTTGTCTTAAATGATAATGATTTGTTTAAAATGATCCAATGATTCCAAACCAATGATTCCGCGCTTACTCAATAAATAAGAAGAATAGTATGAAACCCAGTGTCACGCCTGAGTGTAGTTACGCCCATGTGCACACGAGCTAATATTTTTCCCATTAGTCTTGCTACATGTTGCTGGCGCTCGTAAGTACAATATGTATTTAAAAATTCAGAAGCGAGCCAAAACTGTCGCCAGTATGATTGTTAGTAGCTTGCCAGCCTTTTCGGGTCTGTGTGCCTCTTGTATGTTTTGTGTATCATAGTTTCTGTATTTCACTTTACATCGTTCACTACGTGCGTAAAGATTCGACCGTGTGTGCGTCTAGCTCTGGTTGTCTGTGCGAGCCTTTATGTCCACTCTGAAGCCATATACATATGTGTGTATGTGTGGGTGTGTGTCTTAGTTGCGTACAAGTTTTCATGATAATGGAAAACAAAGTAGTCTCCAAGGATCAAGACAAAATTTCATTCACATCAGTATAAGCATACAAAATTTGCTAACATAAATGTAAATAGGTATGTATGTAGCAGTAGCTTAATATCCTAAAGGGAGGAGGGGATCGTCTTGGCAAATTGAACATTGAAAGGTTTTTAGGGATTAATAAAAATATATTTAAGTATTTAGCTTTGTATTTTTACTTTTAGGCCTCGGTGCAGTGCGACCTTTATTTATATCTGTTTTGCTTGACCTTTCATACTTTAAATACTGTATGATAAGGCTTTAAATGTTTTTAAATACCTATTTAAGTTTTTAACTCTATATCAGGAAGGAGTCTCTGCCTTGCCAGAGTGACGAATTCACAGAGAATGTCTCCGTATTAGTATTAAAATGATGTCGAAGTCATTTCTTAAGAGCCACGAAATAGCACACAAATTTTCATAAACGCATTCCCAAAAAGGTGTCGAAATAGTCCTAAAATGAGATCATACATTCAGAGAATACATTCACAAATTAGTCACCAACTAACCATAAAATGGTCTTAACACACAGTTCCGAAACTGTGCCGAAATTATCTTAAAAATAGACCAAATGATTCAGAAAAGACTCTATGCTTTTTTAGAGTAGTTCTGATTGCTAAGTAGCCTCAGTTTTATATGGAAGTAGTCCCGGAATGATCCCGAAGTTGTCCGGAAACCTAAGCAGCAGGCCTTTTAGACAGTGGATATTCTTAATGACACTGCACTTTGGAAGCAAAGCGAGAAGTTGATTCTCACTAAGTTCTTTAACTAGAGGCAACCGATAGTTTTAATACTGTCCTGGCATTTTCATATACTTAAATGTGTTTACATGTAAATATAAAAACAAACGTAAATTCTACTAAGTAAAATAGAAAGACTTTAAAATATATAGATAAGTATTTATCTATTATATCTATATACATTTACTAGCAGACCCGGCAGACATTGTTCTGCCCTAAATTTGGCCTATCTGCATACAATTTAATAAGCTTTTTCCATCTAACTCTGCTCTCCCCCCAACTCTTCATTTTTTCTTAATCCATTTATTCACTCTTCCCTCCGTATTTTTCGCTTCATCTATCTCTATCTTCGCCTCACTCTATCTCTTACTCAGTCTCCTTCTCCTTCCCTCTTTTCTCTTCTCTCAAGTTCTTATCATTCTTCTTTATATTTAATTGCCAGTCCCAGAGGGTGGTATATATTTTGTTTCGGTCCCAGTCCCACTCCGAGTCTCAGTCCCAGTCTCACTCCGAGTCTCATTCCCAGTCCTAGTCCTAATCCCAGTCCCAGTCCGTCTCTGGTCTACTTCCCGGAAAAAGGGATAGTAAATACTAATATAGCATATTTATATACAAAATTTCATGCAAATCGAATAGAACGAATGTAAATTGGTATGTTTGTATTATTAATTCATGTATTTATTTCGGCTTCGCATGCATATTTATCAGTTTTTCCGGGTTGATGCGACTAAATCGAATATCACAATGAAAATTACTTTAAAGCTCTCAGCAACAGCCTTCAGTTGATATCCATATTATACGCACATTCTAGGGGTATTCGGTTCACGTTTAGCCTATATCTCAAGACCCTAGTCACCCAGCGGTATAAAAATACCCTGTACTAAAGCACACATCAGCAGCTCCAATTTGGTACCCATAATGTAAAAACACATCCTAGTGTTACCCTGATCCACGTTTTGGTCTATATCTCGAGAGCCTAGTCACAAATAGGTATGAAAATTACGCGGTACTAAAGAACAAATCAACAGCTTTCATTTGTTATCCATACCGTATACACATTCTATCGGTCCCGGGTTACGTTTGGGCCTAAATATCGAGACCCTAAGCACCAATAGGTATGAAACTACCCTGTACTAAAGCACTCATCAACAGCTTTCATTTGATATTCCTATTGTATAAAGACTGTCTAGGCGTACACGGGCCAACGTATTGGCCTATATCTCGAGACCCTAGTTACCCAGGGGTATTGAAATTACCCTCCACTAAAGCACTCATTAACAGTTTTAATTTATTATCCATATCCTATAAACACATTTTAGGCGTACCCGGGTCCACGTTTTGATCTATATCTCGAGACCTTAGTCACCCCGGGGTATGAAAAATACCCGTATCAAAGTACTCATAAACAGCTTCGATTTGATGCCCATATTGTACAAGCATACCCAGGATTACCCAGGTCCACGTTTTGATCTCAAGACCCTAGCCAGAACGAGATAAAGAGTATCCTTAGTTCGCCTGCTGGTTCTAAGCTACCTCTCCACCAATTTTCAGCCAAACACCTAACACCTAATTTTATATATACATATATCTTTGATACCCATATTATATGTATATAAGCCTTCTGAGATTACCCTGGTCCATATTTTCGATATCTCCCAAACTAACTAAGGTAACAAAATTAAAACTACCTTGCATTAACATTCTCGTCAATGCGTATCGTTTGATATCCATATCGTATGAACACATTATAGAGTTATCCTGGTCCACATTTTGGTCGATATCCCGCAAACTAAGTTGGATATTGAAATGAAATCAACTCTACATGAAAACCCTCGTAGATTCCTATCGTTTGATAAACATATCGCATGACCACATTTTAGGGTTACCCTGGTCCGCATTTTGGTCGATATCTCAAAAACCTTTCTAAATCTTTGCAGTTTTTTTAGCCTACAACCATGTCATCTCAATCGGTTCAGCCGTTCTCGAGCTGCGGTCCAGAAAAAAACAGCTTTCAAAGTATATATAACTATAGATATATAACATATTGTAACGAAATTTGGGGGATTCCGATCATTTTGCACCTTCTGCTAACGTTCGAATCGCTGAACTGTCGAATAAATAACTCCAATATACAGTATTGCAAAATGGTCTTTATTAGACTACTTTGGGTGTAGTACTACACAATTATACTTCACAACTAATAGCGTGTTTAAATCAAACTGATTAGTCATTCCTCAGCTTGCGCTGCTTTTATACTCTCTGTCTTTATTAGACAAATTCGGGAGTATTACTTCACAATTATACTTCACAAATAATAGCGTATTTAAATCAAACTGATTAGTCATTCCTCAGCTTGCTCTGCTTTTATACTCTTTGTCGCCTCGTCCGCATATTTCTCCTAAGGTCTAGACGTTTCACCTTCTAGAACTGATGTATCTCCTGCTTGGTAATTTAGCTATATGCGTGTGTATTTGTGTGTGTTACTTACAACTTCTGCACTCAGCTGATGACTACATATGTGTATGCGAGATATTCTTCGTCACCTTGTATGTGTACATGTACATAAGTGTAGCTGCTTGCTGTTTTTGTTGTTGTGATTATTTACTAACAGCATAGTGATGCTAATATTCGCCAAAATATATTACGTTTTACATATATATATTCTCAATACATGTGAACTAAAAATAGTATAATTGTAGGTTTTCAATTAGGCAACAATGCCTGTAGTCAAAGACAACAATATTGCTGAAAAATACAAAGAGAGTGGTTTCCATGAAGACCACTTCTTCTTCTAATCCCAAGTACATAGGTGATCAAACGCTCGGCCTGGTAGAGAACATATTGGGAATCCTTAATATAATAACTCTAATACTCGGATCAAATCGCGGGTCGAATAATGCGATTCAATTCGCAATAATGTGAAATTTCTAATATTCGCACAACCCTTATATTTTATCAGTATCTCAGCTATCGTCAGTATCGCAACTATTTTTATAGCAGTGTGCGTATACAAAAAGAATCTTTGAGTATAAAATTCACGCTTTAATTGTTTACTGCTGGAAATACAAGCAAAAGCTGGTTGACTGCTTGCTTTTCTGAGTCTATTACGCAGCGCTCTCGAGTATACCATCCATTTAAATCAGCGTTCACCATAATTGAAACTATGGCTGTTTTGGTAAGAGTAATATTATCGTAGTGGTAGGGTTCTAACCGCCGATTAACTAGCAATGAGGCAAAAAGTATGCACCTAAACAAATTACAACGAAATATATTGATAACATTGAAAAATTCAAACATTCTGCGCATGTGCATTTGTTTGCAAAAGATGGTTTGTTAAAAATCTTAAATAAACAACATTATCTTTAAACAAAAAAATGATTGTTCTGGCCTTGAGCTCGAATCGAACTTTGAATGCTTTATCAATAGGCCGATAGAACAAAAACAATTGTTAAATACATATATATTCTATAACAATACAAAGAATTTAATTGTAAAAACATTTAAACTGTTGCCCTACGTATAATTAATTAATTTAAAAAAAAATATTAATGATTATTTTTTGAACAAGCCCATTTAGATGAAATCACCCACACATACATTCAATTCTATGCATTAGTATATAAGCTTTGTTATTGGCATGTGGTCTGTAGTAATTTTATGCACAGACACAACATTTCCTTCAGTTGCCAAAATCAAAAGGCATGCCGAACGTAAAAGTTGCCACCAGATTTATGCGCATAATTTATCAACAGAAACTAAGTTACTTACAAAATATTTAGCTTAATTTCACGCCATCTGAGCGTCTAATTCGCTATCAAAAACTTTTGAAAAACATTTTAAAGGTTAACACCTCTTTTTTCCTTTAATGTGAGAAATCTATTACATATTAACAAAAAGTGGGACATTTCTCTCCATTCACTCTCACTTTTATTATTTTAACTCTGTAGAAAATTTGAATTTTTTCTTAACTCAATGACTTAATTGATTTATGTAAATACTCAAACAAATATGTAAAGGAAAATTGGCAAATTTTGATAAATACCCTACCACGGGCAGAAAAGCAATTGTTGGTGGGTTGGGTCACTCTAATTTTAAAGTCGAAGGTTTGTTTAAAAAAAGGACCCTTTTTATACCCAGCTGTACCTGTACACAGCGTATTATATCTTTGATTGGATAACGGTTTGGTTGTACAGGTATGAAGGAATCGAGATTGTTATAGACTTCCATTTATCAAATTCATCAGTATCGAAAAAAATTTGACAAGCTGTGTCCGTCCGTTCATTAACACTATAACTGGTGCAAATATTGACATATGTTTTCTAAATTCAGTACACAGGCTTATCTAGACCCAGAACAGAGTGGTAATGAATATGAGCGAAATCGGACGATAATCCCGGCCTCTTTTTCGATATCGAAAATTTAGAAAAATAGAAAAAAATGAGATAATTCAAAATCGAATACCGCTAAACTAATACAAATTTAGTAGGTTTTTGATGCAAAACATAAATTCCAAAGAATTTGGAATATGGGCGTGGCCCACCCACATTAGGAAAAGGAAATTTGACAAGCCGTAAATCAAAAGCAGTTAAAGATATAACATTGAAATTTAGCTGAGACACTATTCTTGCTAAGTTATATAGGCTGAAAGTAAATAATCAAGACCGGTAAAGGATCACGCCCACTTTTCCTAAAGGTCCAACCTTAACAAAGTTTGCAATAACTTTATGGTATTTACCTACATTTGACTGATATTTTACCTCACCTCAGTAATGGTATAGTTGAGCTAAGAACAAAATTTTAACACATTTTAAAATGGGCGTGACACGCCCCTTTTTTGTTACGCTTTCCAAAATACTTTTAATGCCATAAGTCGAACATATATTCCCAATCCGGGCGAAATTTGGCACAAATTATGTTTTCATAGCTACAACTGTTTGCTCTGAAAGGAGCGAAATCGCCTGAAAGCCACTCCTACTTTTTTGCATAGCTAGGTAAAAAAAATTAACCTTTAACGGGCAGTAGCGCTTTTAAGTACAATGGCACTGTGTTTTTATGTTCATTGTTCTGCTATGCCTTTATTTTAAAATAAACAGTTTTTGTAGGGATATTCCCATATCTGAAAGAAAAAGACATTTTTACGCGCTCAAAGTCATTGTAGATAGCATCTGTTTGCGTCCGTTGTCTATCGATAAACGAAGTATTCACAAAATTTGATGGTCTGTAATTATTCTATTTAATTCACTAGTTTGTATCCATTTTTATACCTAAGCTTTAGATATACTACATAAAATTATAATCCTGTGAATGTGCATAATAAATACAACCCTGTAAAATGCAACTATGTAAACAAGGAGAAAGAAACTAATAAAATTTGGCTTGGCTAGACAGTCTTCAACCAACATTTAATAGTGCAGTTTACCTTTTTAATTATACAGTCCACAACTTTGATAGTTCACTATTACATATGAACAGCACCTGTACACTTTTTGCTTCCTTTGAATGAAAATGAGTTCAGAATAGAACTTATATATATTATTGCGCAGCCTTATAACACTATGAACCACACAAAGCAATCAACAACAGAGTTTCAAGTACACAGCTGGGTATATAATGTTCGGTTTCACCCGAACTTAGACTTTCTTACTTGTTTAATAAGAAGGCTGATAGATTTAGATGTACACTGAAAGAAATGGTGCTAGTAAAATCACAAATCGGTTCTGTTGTTCTTGACTTAACGGAGATTCGGCGAAATTGATGGAATTATGGTTAATTCGACCGAGTTCTTTGTCAAACGAACAAATTATTTTGTCATTTCAACAGAAGAGAAATTGTCGCTCTAAGTTAACGAAATTCTGTAAAATTGACAGATTCCTGGTCAATCTAACTGATTTTTCTGTTAACACAACTGATCTCACTGGGTCATTTCAACAGCGATCAACAGTCAATACACGAGCAAATTTCAAAGAGAACTTTACGCTCACTGCGCTCTCTACTTTGTACTTATGACGATGATGCCACTTGTTTAAAAAATACCAAAATAAGAAAACCACCAAATCGAAAAAACACACAAAATGGGAAAACAACAAAAAACTAGTTTTTCAGTTATCAATACAAAACGAAAAACCCTTTTCTTGGAATTTACTGTGCAAAAAATTATGAGATACCGGGACACCTATTTATCGGGTACAATTTTGCAACTTCTCCTCCAAGCGGAAATGCAAAATTGCCCTCTTGTTGCCAAGTTTTGTTTGAACGAACAGGATTTTTCCAAAGTTAGTAACATTTTGTTCAAGTTTTTACGAATTTTCACTCACGCGAACGAATTTATTAAGATAATAAAAAACATAATTTTTTAATGTTGATGTTTCCGACAACTTAAAGTTTGCGTTTTTATACTCAGTTGAGGCAGAGCTCACAGAGTATATTAACTTTGATTGGATAACGGTTGGTTGTACAGGTATAAAGGAATCGAGATAGATATAGACTTCCATATATCAAAATCATCAGTATCGAAAAGAAATTCGATTGAGCCGTGTCCGTCCGTCCGTCCGTCCGTCTGTCCGTTAACACGATAACTTGAGTAAATTTTGAGTTATCTTGATGAAATTTGGTATGTAGGTTTCTGGGCACTCATCTCAGATCGCTATTTAAAATGAACGATATCGGACAATAACCACGCCCACTTTTTCGATATCGAAAATTTCAAAAAAACAAAAAAAGTGCGATAATTCATTACCAAATACGGATTAAGCGATGAAATTCGGTATGTGAGTTGAACTTATGACGCAGAATAGAAACTAGTAAAATTTAGGACAATGCGCGTGGCAACCGCCCACTTTTAAAGGAAGGTAATTTAGTAGTTTTGCAAGCTGTAATTTGGCAGTCGTTGAAGAAATCATGATGAAATTTGGCAGTAACGTTACTCTTATACTATATGTCTGCTTAATAAAAATTAGCAAAATCGGAGAACGACCACGCTCACTTTTAAAAAAATTTTTTTTAAGTCAAATTTAAAAGAAAAGTTAATATCTTTACATATAATAGTAATTTATGTCAACATTCAACTCCGGCAATGATATGGTGCAACAAAATGCAAAATAAAAGAAAATTTCAAAATGGCGTGGCTCCGCCCTTTTTCATTTAATTTGTCTAGGATACTTTTAATGCATAAGTCGAACAAAATTTACCTATCATTGTGAAAGTTAGAAGAGGTTTAGATTCTAGGACGATAATTGTTTTCTGTGAAAAAGGGCGAAATCGGTTGAAGCCACGCCCAGTTTTATACACAGTCGACCGTCTGTCCTTCCGCTCGCGTTAATACGATAACTTGAGCAAAATTGATATATCTTTACTAAACTCAGTTCACGTACTTATCTGAACTCACTTTGTATTGGTTTAAAAAATGGACGAAATCCGACTATGACCACGCCGCTACTTTTCGATATCGAAATTACGAAATGAAAAATGCCATAATTACTATACCAATACGAGAAAAGGGATGAAACATGGTATATGTCATTGAGTCTATTGACGCAAAATATAACTTTAGAAAAAACTTGGTAAATGGGTGTGCACCTACATATAAGAGATGAAAATGAAAAAGTTTTGCAGGCGAAATCAAAAGCCCTTGGAATCTTGGAAGGATACTGTTCGTGGTATTACATATATATATAAATTAGCGGTACCCAACAGATGATGTTCTGGATCACCCTGATCCACATTTTGGTAGATATCTCGAAAACGCTTCACATATACAACTAGAGCCACTCCCCTTTTAAAACCCTCATTAATACATTTAATTTGATACCCATATCGTACAAACACATTCTAGAGTCACCCCTGGTCCACGTTTATGGCGATATCTCGAAAAGGCGTCCACATATTGAACTATGGCCCACTCTCTTTTAAAATACTCATAACACCTTTCATTTGATACCCATATCGTACAAACAAATTCTAGAGTCACCCCTGGTCCACCTTTATGGCGATTTCTCGAAAAGGCGTCCACCTATAGAACTCAAGGCCCACGCCCTTTTAAAATACTCATTAACACCTTTCATTTGATACCCATATCGTACAAAAAAATTCTAGAGTCACCCCTGGCCCACCTTTATGGCGATATCTCGAAAATGCATCCACCTATAGACTAAGGCCGACGCCCTTTAAATACTCATTAACACCTTTTCATTTGATACCCATATCGTACAAACACATTCTAGAGTCACCCCTGGTCCACCTTTATGGCGATATCTCGAAAGCGTCATCCATATAGAACTAAGGCCCACTCCCTTTTAAATACTCATTACACCTTTCATTTGATACCATATCGTACAAACAAATTCTAGAGTCACCCCTGGTCCACCTTTATGGCGATATGTCGAAAAGGCTTCCACCTATAGAACTAAGGCCCGCACCTTTTAAAATACTCATAACACCTTTCATTTGATACCCATATCGTACAAACAAATTCTAGAGTCACCCCTGGTCCCATCTTTATGGCGATATCCCTAAATGGCGTCCATCTATAGAACTATGGCGCACTTCCTCTTAAAATACTCTTGAGTACCTTCCATTTGATACACATGTCATACAAACACATTCCTAGTTCCTTTTACAACATGGTGATTTTCCCTTACTTTGTCTCCACAGCTCTCAACTGAGTATGTAATGTTCGGTTACACCGCGAACTTAGCCTTCCTTACATGTTTTTTTTGTGTTGATATTTTACGAAGACATTCGATGAATTTTGTTACGAAACTATCTAAGACATACTCAGAACGTTTTTGGAAAAATTCAAATTCATAAATCGAGATAGTTTTACCAAATTTTTGAACTCCATATATAAAGTTCTTTGAAATTTTTTGGAGCATGCAGTTTTGTAGTCCCACATTATACAAGTTGTAGGTTCCTCGAAATTTGCATTGATTTTTGACAATTTTCTGCGAAGTGTGTTTAAGACTTTCCTCCATAAAAAAGGCATTTTTGTATATGGAAAAAATCTGAAATACTGAAGAATACTCGTACTGAAATAAAAGTTACCAAAAATCAATGCAGTTGCTAGAGGCCTGTTACTTTTACCTGGTTAAACTAAAGTTATTGGGCTGAATAGCGCTTCTGGAAATAAATCCAGTACTCCTATAAAAGCGATTTTTTCACTTTTCTGAAATTTTGGAATTTTACAAAAGTTTTTTGAAATGATTGCTTAGTCCTACAACAAAATCCTAAACGTTTTCTCTTAAAATTAAAAAATGGTTGAAATTAATTAACGAAGACGAAGATTGCTCAATAATGTTCTAAAACACAGATCTAGAGTTTTTATTGAACAATCCAACTTTTTGTTCTATGCCTTTTTTAAAAGCATCGTCGTATTACCCGTCTACTATATCGTAAAAATGCCGATATATAATCAATTAAACTATAAAGCTTTACAACTGCATCAGAAATTATCAAAAATTTTACCGCTAGGTATTACAAATAACAACAAGTAATACTTATGTGAACCAGCA
The DNA here is from genome assembly GCA_029619165.1 of Eurosta solidaginis. Lineage (NCBI taxonomy): Eukaryota > Metazoa > Arthropoda > Insecta > Diptera > Tephritidae > Eurosta > Eurosta solidaginis. The sequence goes on from JARSSU010003698.1 coordinate 22,583, forward strand.
ATATTACACAATATTGTCTTGATCATAGACATTCAGCATGCATCGTAGGAGTTCATATACATGCCTATAAACCTGAAATTTTTTTTATAACCCCAAGAATAATCTATAAAATTTATAAACGTTGAAAACTGCATCTGAGATATAAACCCTTAAGCCGATATACATTGAAACATAGAACTGGTCATCTCGTGACCTTAACAACACATGTGTATGTTTTTCCTTAACGTAATAGAGGAGTTAAGAAATGTAATTAAGTATAGGTTTAACTTGAACTAATTTATGATGTTTTTATAAAATAATATTAATTTTCCTTCGAACTGAATTCCTTTTCCTTTATTGATTGAAAAAGTAATGGGTTGTTGTTTTTGTTTTTGTTTGTGGTTTATTGTTGCTTTTACGTTTCCATTATTATTTTTATTACTTTACCATATGATGTTCAACTAAAGTCGCTATACGCAACACAAGTACCAAGAGCCAAAACAATTACACACTTACTTATACTTACGTCCTTATACATACTTGACTCATTAGTTATGTATATGTACGCGAAGTGTAGAAATATTTCAATAGTTTGTACAAAAACATACATATGTATTCATAGTAAAATTTCAAGTACGAAGAAAGTAGATAATTCAGTTTCGATAAACAGTTAACAAAGTGAATTGAATGGAAGTGCAAGGCAACGACATCAGCAGGGTGAGTTTTGACCTTGCTACTGATGAAAAAAAATTATAAGAGTACAAAGAATAAAAGTTCAACGAAAATCACTTCAAAAAGCCAAACTAAGTGAATAAGTGAACGCCTAAAAGCCCATTAAACACAAACCCTACACATAAACGTGTGTTAGGGTGTGTGCATTTGCTATAGAAAGTTGACTTCTCCAATTATAATGTAAACTGGCAAAATAAAATCGATGAAAAATTTGATTTCAATCATAAACTACACGTGGAAATGTTTTGGTGTGAAATTTATAACAAAAACTACAATTCATTTAAAGAGAAATGTGACGCACAATAAAGAATATGAAATCTGATATATACTTGTTACATTACTTAATTGGCGCTTAACCGATTCAAACGGTTATGGCCGTCCCACAAGGCGCCCTAGTCGCTTCTTTCTTTCTCTGTCCGATACGCGGCGCCTATATGGTACCCTATCAGGGATTATTGAAGATCGTTTGTCCACCTATGGTCCTTACTGCAGGCTGTCCGCGCCGCTCCGCGCTCTAGCTCGCGCTTCCTATAGGCGTGGGTTCCGATATGAAACACTTTCTTGACCGGGAGCGTCATGCTTTCATTCGCATAACATTGCCTAGCCAGCGTGGACAGAT